>PVHY01004516.1:0-12197 GCA_004024945.1 Uropsilus gracilis
TCCGCGTATAATGATAACTTTATTTCTTCGTTTCCTATTCGGATTCCTTTTATATCTTTCTCTTCTCTTATTGCCCTAGCTAGGACTTCCAGAACTATGTTGAAAAGGAGTGGAGAGAGTGGACATCCTTGCCTGGTTCCGGACTTTAATTGGAATGGTTTCAGTTTTTCCCCATTGAGGATGATATTTGCTGTGGGTCGGACATGACATGCATTTTAATACTAACATAAAATATGATCATTTTGATCACCAAAGTAGGGGAATATCAACCTCAGCATTTAAAAAGTAGCTTAGTAATGGAATTAAATATTAAAAACAGATTGAAGAGAAATTGACATTCAGTGCAGAGAACCACTTTGAAGCCCCACAGTGTGATAACCTACCCTCGGGAGCAAGACAAATGTGCCCTTACTGATATTTTACCAAATTTTCATCTTTTTTCTATCATTCCCTTTTAAAATCAGTCAGCAGTGCATCACATAAAGGAACATCACTGGGGTACTGAAGAAGATTAGCATTAACTGATTGGCTCTATTCTTTCGGTACTATACCCCATGCCTGCAGTAGTTCCAGGTCCTGCAGTGAATACTGCTGTGTCTCTGATGAGGAAAAAGCAGATCACATGCAGAACTGTGTGGAAAGTGGAAGCAGATAGAGAGATGGAGCTTCAAATAAGAGGAACACCTATCTCTCTAGCCCCCTCTGACACACTAGAGGATGGGCAACAGCACATCTCTCACCTATAACCCAGCTTCCTAACCTCTTTGGAAAAATGTCCCAAGAGACATCTGACCTATTAGTAATGGCTGTTGCCCCCAAAGGTAAATTCTGTTATCACGCATCTCCTCATCCTGCCAGCTGCATTTCATGCAGCTTTGCTACTTCCTCATTACATCGTCACATTTCCTTGCGTGGGGGGGGTATATTAGGGGTTTCTCAGCTTCATTAAAGTGGAACCTGTACATGCTTCCCAGAATCCCTGTTCTGTGGGCTAGCCTCACAGATCGCTATCAGTCTCTTCCATCTCAATGTCTTCTTCATTCCAAATGCAACCCCTAACAAATGGCTCCCAATATGGGACCCAACTGATGGGAACTCATATGTGTGACTTTTCACTCTTGCCTGTCCATTCTTCATTTCTTTTCTGGGAGCTGAACACACCCCCCCCCTTGCTTACATAAGCTATATGAAGAAGAAATAAAATTCTAGAAAAGCCACAGCTGCCCATGAGCAGTGAACGGGAACAAGAGCTGGAGTGACCAAGATGACCGGCAAGGTGCTCCAGGACTGGTGAGCATGGGAAACTCTTGGAGAAAAGAGAGAAATAAAATTAAAAAGTTATAAAATAATGAGACAGGGTCTACCTTGATTTGTTACCCAGAACTAGGGGAACACAACTTAAAAACCTGGCATCTGAGATTAACATAAGAGACCACCTAAAAGACCATTCAGTGCCTAAAAGACCACCCAGTGTCGATAAAATTCTTAACAACATGATCAGTCATATAGTAAAAATTTTGCTAAACAGCTTCTCCTTCTAAGAGAAGGGGGAACTCTGAGTGAGGCAGTCTTACCACATCAGCAACATCTGATAAGGAGGGGCAGCCTACAATGACTGCTAAGACCGGTAGAAAGTGAAAAATATTCAAACTGATTCTAGTAAAATAAAAAAGTGCTGTGTGAGGTAGGTGAGTAAAGAGAGCCTACCAAAAAACCAAACACTAAAAACCAAGTCCATTTCGATCAAGTAAAACAGCGTGCCAGCAACTCATAACTCACTCTGAATAAAAGTGGTCACAAAAGGCATTTTAAAATCTGTACAACAAGGTCTCGTGCAAAGAGAACAATCTGTACAACAAACTCAAGTGCAAAGCTCTGCACCTGAGTAAACAGGATAGTAGAACAAAAATCCAAAATAAAAAGATCAGCAACATTTTAATGCATACTCATTGCCACAACAATAAATGGCACTACTTCGAAAATAAAGTCAATCTTAAAAAATTACAGGGAAAGTAATAATAGTAAACAGGTAAAAAAAAAAAAAACTGAGAACGTTGGAATGCGGACTTATCATCATAGGACATTTCAATGTGGACAATTTGGGACCTTTCACACTGTAAGTCAGCTTCCAAAATCTAAGTCTCTTTTGTCCCCAGTGCAAGAAATCCCATCACTGGGTCAGTAAAAGTCATCTTAAAATCCCCCACTTAGAAAACTCAAGAAAGGCTATCGATGAACCTAGTCCCAGAAGGGAAAGAGAAGAGCAAGTGTTCTGGCTTCACTGTCAAGAGTTATTTTCTCCAACAGTCCAGCGAGTCTTGTTTCATGATTATCAATATAAATAATGTACTATTTCTCTGGATAAAATTGGAGCTTTATCCAAAAAAAAACCAAAAAACCAGTTTTAAGTCCAGTTAATTGTCTTAAGAGCCAACAACTCTCCCACCCCCAAGGTAATCAGGATGGAGTAGCTAAAATAACTTCTTAAAACAAAGAGGGTTCAAAAAAAAAAATCCCATAAAGACATAAGTTTTAAAAAATCTGTTAGGTATCCTGTAGTAGAAAATAATCCTTCTCTCGTAGTGTGCCACAATTATAGGTAAAATTTTGCTTGTATACACGGGCCCTATCAAAATTAACGAAGAAAGCTTTTCACAGGTATGATAAATCTCAAAGTTAGCTAAAAACCACTCCTATAAAAGATATAACAAGGCTAAAAAATTGTAGATATTTAAAACATTCAATGACAAAAGATAGATCGATGCCACAAAAGCTAAAGTCAACACTAAATGACAAATATGTTCAAAACCAATCTTTTGACCTCTGCCCAGCTAACTCAGTTTGTTAAGTATGAAATTCTTAATCTCAGGGCTTTAGCTCGAGCACCATCTTAAGGTCAAAGATCACACTTACTTCATTAATTCGGAAATCTACAGTTGTTACTACAAAAAAATATCCTTTGTTAAAAATATTGCTAAACTTGGATTCGGGTAGCTTAAACAGTTGGTTTTTAAAAAGTAAAATTATATCTGTGATCATTTTGTTTTAAAGGGGTTGATTGACCAAATCCAAAAAATGGTAAAAAAACAGATAAAAATTTACAAACTGGAGATATCAATAATATGCCTAATACAATCTGTGCTGTACCTCAAAATATCAGATTCAGTAGTTCAAAAAAAAATTTATTTGTATACTACCTTCACCTAGATTTTTCACAGGTCCTACGAAGATAATAATACAAAATACATTCTTTTGGTAAAAACTTGTTGGATGAGAGTAAGGATATAATTCGGTCAAGGTCGTGGTTAACAAAAATTTAGGGCCTGTAGCAAATATGGGCACTTGCTTTCCTCTTCAGTCGCAATGCCGGCATGACAAAAATGCATCCCTAGGCGAATCTCACTGCCAAAAACCTCATTGTTCTGGGAGGATTAAAATATCCAGTTCCCCAAGGTTCTCATTCCAGCCTCACTAACAATCTAAACTTTTCAGATCCTTGCAACCAATCTACTGGTACCTCACACACCCTGTGCAAGGATCAAGATAGATAACTATACCCTTCATGTACAACGGAGGGCTGATCGCAGTGTGCCAGTGCTAACTTAAGTACAGCCACCTTATACATGGGGAATCTATAATGCTACTTTTAATATGACCACTGTTTATGGGATAAGGTTTTATCACCTCTTGTCCAAACTCTTCTAAGATTGGATACTTTCACCTTCTTTTGCTTTGTATCCCTAAACAAGTTTTGATTTCAGTTCATCTTAATGAACCATGGTTGGATATTTATCCAGAGCTCATCATCGTGGATGTCATGGCCTGCTTGCTCAAGCAACACAGATGAACATTCTTCCAACCCTAGTATCACTAGTATCTGTGCTCATTGCCCTGGCCACAGTCACTGTTACAGCGGTCTCCTATTGTGCTGACACCCAAGCAGCTAAACGTCTCAACAAGTACAAAACTGTCATCCATGACTCAAAAAACTGGCCAACAGACTTTACCTATAGCATGAGACTGACATGGAAAAAAAAACTGAACTCTATGAAAATTGTTTTGAGGCAATTGCAGCCTTAAACCTGCTTAATTTTGTCTTGGTTTAACCCTTTGAATTGGGTAACTCATTTAATTTGCAAAATGTCAATTGTTACTGTTATGCTGACAAGTATTATTCTCTTGCTGTGATTAATGTGCATCTCACATCAACCTGCTAAGGTCTCTTGGATTCTTTTTAAAAGTTAAAAAAGAGGGATATGTGGAATGTGGAAGCAGGTAGAGAGATGGAGCTCAGATAAGAGGAACATCTCCTATCTCTCTAGCCCCCTCTGACACACTAGAGCATGGGCAACAGCACATCTCTCACCTGTAACCCAGCTTTCTAACCTCTTTGGAATGTCCCAAGAGACATCTGACCTATTAGTAATGGCTGTTGCCCCCAAAGGTAAATTCTCCTGTTATCATGCATCTCCTCATCCTGCCAGCTGCATGTCATGCAGCTTTGCTACTTCCTTATTACATCATAGTAATATTTCCGGGGGGGGGGGGGAGGAGAGGATATAAGGGGTTTCTCAGCTTCATTAAAGTTGAACCTGGACATGCTTCCCAGGATCCCCTCACAGATCACTATCAATCTCTTCCATCTCAGTTTCTCCATTCCACATGCAACCCCTAACAGAATTGGAGTTCAGGGACCATTTACTGACCTGGGGCAAATATCAAGGGGTTAACATGAATTTAAAATGTTAGAACTATTAGTACTAAAAGGATTGTTCCCTTTTTTGGCTACAAGTCCTTTGTAGGACTTGTCCTTAACAGCATTTTTGGTTCTTTCAAATATATATATATATTTGAAACTCTGGACATGAAAAGTACATATATATATATATATATATATATATATAAAAGTACGTTATATATATATACACACACACGTATATATATGTATATATATATATGTGTATATATATACACACATATATATATACATATACATACACATACTTTTCATGTCCAGTGTTTCCTTAAACTGAAAATCATTAACGTAAACTTAACACACTCCAAAAATCCTTCACGAGGTGTTTTTATGATTGCAAAAAAATTTTAATGTAGAAAAGGGAGAAACAGTCCTCCTGGTTGCATCCCACAATTCAGTTGGGTACCATTTTGTTTCTAAGACCCATCAAAATGTTTATTAGAGAATTTCTGATCAACCTTTGCTTTTGAAAGAAAAAAGTGTATTCAGGTAAAAATGGGAAAATATTCAGTTACCATTAAGAATTCCCCTATCAATAGCTACTTTGGGGTGGGTTTTGAAACTTTTCCCATATAGAACGGTGTTGAAAACCTAATTTTACAATCAGACAATCATGGGTTTGAATCACTGCTATGCCAGTTACTAGCATAAGAATGGGGCAAGTTTCTTTATCTGTAAAGATAAAGAATATGCCTATTCATAAGGTTGTTGTGTGTAATAATATATATATAAAGTACTTAATATAACATCTAATAAATGACTAATAATCCAGCCTCCGATTTCTGTGTCACATTGTCCCATTAACACCATGCTCTGTGTTGGTTTGGTGGGGTGAGGGCATTTATGAGGGAGAAACAAGGGTTACAGATAACATTTGTCTGCACAAAGTTCTAAAATAAATTATAATATTTTAAATATTTAAATATATAGAGGAAAATATTTAAAGACTTCTTGCAACTTATAAAACCTTTTGTTTTTTGATACAGAGATTTATGATGTGAATTAAAAATTTTATGCTGACATTCTGTTCAGATTGACCCCCTTTGTGCCTTCGTGTAGGATGTCTTTTGAAATAAGTATGATGTTACTCCTTAACAACATTTTTGCTTCTTTCAAATAAATATATACACGTACTTTTCATGTTAACTGTCACAAAAAACAACATAGTTTGTCATCCTAAGAACCATCATACTTAGTTTTGCTATTTTGTTTCTCGTATTCAAAGAAAATCTGTGATTTTATATTTTTCCTTAATTCCCAAATAAAATACAGTTTGTCCAAAGTTGAAGTGGAAGATTAAATACTCTCTAAAAATGAATTTATTTGAGAGTAATTTTAAATTTCGTTTGAGATTTTTATGCTTTTGTGTGATTAATTTGACAATTCAATGTTTATATACAAAAAAGTCCACAGTGGAATTTATGACAAAGAAAATAAATATTCCATTTTTTCCCATTTTTCTCCCTCTAGCTCAACTGAGAAGTCATTTCCTTGGAGATCAACAGGTATGAGATTTTAATCATTTAAAAAATCTTTTATGTTTGCAAAAATGAAAAAGCAAGCTATGGCCTTCTTTTGTAATTTACTACCTCTTGATGAGGTAAGCCAACGGAGACAACATTGAGCTTTGAAGTAGAACTCTTTAAAATGCTCACTTTTAAAAAATATATTTAATATATGTGTATATGTTAACTCTAAAGAAAGATAAAGTATTGGCATCAACATTTTTCTCAATATTCCTCAAATTCTAAATATTTTTTTAAAAAGATTTCACATATGAGTGATATCATCTGATGGTTATCTTTGTCTGACTTATTTCTTAATGCCCTCAAAGTTCACCCATGTTATCACAAATAGCAAGAGTTCATTCTTTCTGGTGACTGACCAATACTTATTATTTAAATATATTTTCTAGTTTCTTTCTGCATCCATCCATCAATGGTAACTTAGGTTGTTTCCATGTCTTGGCTATTGTAAATAGTGCTACGGTGAAAATGGGGATTCTATGTTATTTTGAATTAGTATTTTTCTTCAGGTAAGTATCCAGTAATGGAACTGGCTGGTAGATGTTATGATGGCTCTACTTTTGATTTTTTGAGGAATTTCCTTACAGTTTTCTGAAATGGCTACAGCAATTTACATCCCCACCAACAGTGCAAAGAGTTCACTTTTTTCTGCATTCTTGCCAACACTTATTTTTCCTTGTCTTTTTGATATTAATCATTTTAGCAGGTATGAAATGATGTCATATATCATTGTGGGTTTGATTTACATTTTCCTGATATTAGTGATGTTGATCATCTTTTCATGTATATATTGGCTGTACATTTAAGAAAAAAATTCCTATTTTGTTTCTCTGCCTAATTTAATAAGGTTTTTTGTTCTCTGTATAAGTTCTTAGTGTATTTTGGATATTAACCCCTTATAAAATATAGGATTTGTAAACATTTTCTCCCATTGATTGCTTTTTTATTTTCTTAATGGTTTTCTGAGCTATGCAGAAGGAGCATTTTACTTTGATGTAATGCCCTACTTTGTTTAATTTTTGCTTCTGCTGCCCCTGCTTTTGGTGTCACATCCCAAGAAGTCATTGCCAAGTCAATACTGCTTATGTTTTCTTTTTGAGTCTTATGTTTCATAAGTCCTAGTCGTTTTGAGGTAATTTTCTTGGGTTATGTAAAAGTACATCAGTTTCATTCTTTACAGGCCAGTATTCCCAGCACTATTTATTGAAAAGTTTGACCTTTTCCTGTGACTGTTCATGGCTCTTTGACAGGAATTAATTAACCATGTGTATATGTGTTTATTTCAGGGGTTCTATGTATTCTTTTGATCTATGTGTGCTAATACCATACTGTTTGAATGACTACAGTTTAGTGATATAGTTTGAATTCAGGATTCCTGGTGTGTGGGTATTTGTTTCGTGGAATTGTTTTGACTTTTCATGGCTATTTGTTAATATCAGGGATAGCTGGGAAAGTTTACTTATCATTTCTCAAAATAAGGTCTTTCCTTTTATAGTGTTACTTATACTCAAGAGAAAGGTTGCCTGACATGTTAATATTTTTATGTACTTTATGTATGTTCATTTTTTAAGTATTTAGGTACAGACTATCTGATAGCTTTTAATGAATCTCTTAATCTTCTTACCCTAAGTTCATCTCATATAAAGAATGAAGTGGTAATGTCCTTAAATTAATGTGCTTCTTTCACAAATGCTTGACATCATTATACTCAGACTTCATTAAATATTTAATGATAACATACTTGGAACTATGTTTTTTGCTGACTAGACAGACATTGCTGGGCACAAACACACATACTCAACATGTCCCACAGAGCTAATAATAGATAAATAATAATGCCAGCAATGTATAAGTACTAGAGTAAGTTTCAGTAGTGAAATACTTTTCAAACAAGGCAAGACTTGAATTGAGTAAAATACAGGTCATCAAATGCCTTTGTCTGTGTTAACCTGAACCATCATTCTGATGTTATATGTAGTATATACAAGATATTTTGCTGTTTTATAAAAGAGTTATTGCCAAGAACTATGGTGTTTGCTCAGACCTTCACTTAGGCTACATGTGAAAAGCTGCTTAATAAGATAAAGAGCAGATGGGCACAAGGAAAGAAATCTCATGAAATAATATGCGTAACTGCCAAGTTTATTTGGCAAATATTATTGTAAAAGTACAAATTATTTCTACCTTAACTTGCACAGAAGATATGCCTGAGTCTGGGCCTTCATGGTTGACCATGCTGTACAGAGGAAATTGTCATTGAGCAACAGAAGAAACAAAAGAATTACCATGCAGAGATATTTAAAAACTGATTTGGCCAATGATAAAGTACAAAGTGCACACAGCCAGATTGGGTCAAATTATAGAGATCTTAAATTCCAGGAACTTTAAACTCTATTGCAGATCTTGGAGAACCATTAAGAATTCTTTGAGCAAAAAGTCACCTAATTTAAATGTTCCTCAGGCAAAATGGCCACACTATGAACTGAATGTGAGAAAAATTAGTTGATAAAAGGAACAATGAAAACTTACTGCAGAATGTGGAACTTGAGATAATCTGAAATCGGAGATTCCTCAAATCTTAGAGACTGGTTTGCTCTAGTAGCAAGTAGAGAATGATTAACATTGAAGTTTTGAATTTGAGAGGATGGAGGCAAAGATGGAGAGCTGATTTCAGGGGAACATTATAGAGTTCCATATGAGATGTATTGGACTTGAGATAATTAAAGGACAGCAAGTGGAAACATTCAATAAGCACTTAGAAATCTGACTAACAAAGAAAACCCTAAAATCTATTGTATAGCATAACAAATCATTTAAAATGGTGAGTGTGCATAGGAATACTGTTTTGTGGGTAAGACATATGGCCAGAATACTGTGGAAAAGGAATAACTGAGTCAAAGAAGAAAAATGAAATTCTAAAGAAAACTACCACTCTTTATGCTTGAAAGGTAATGACAGAGTGATCTCCTCCACTATTTTCCAAAATGGCTGCACCATTTTATCATTCCAGCAGCCAAGCATGAGGATTCAAGTTTCTCCACATTCTCTCCAACACTTTATGATAAATGTTACTTCATGATAGCCACTCTGGTGAGTGAAGTGTTGTCTCATTGTGAATTGTTTAAATTCTCTGATGGCTAACAGCCTTCTTTTATTCTTTGTTAAATTATACTTTCAGATCTTAAAGCAGTGGTAAAATATATAAAACTTGTATTTTACTCTTACCAGCTTCCCCCACATTAACTTTTCTTACTGCTTTTTTTAAATTATTTTCCTTCTGACTCTAAATGTATTAATATATATTCACTTGGAGGATATTTGGGAAATTTAGAAAAGTACTAAAAAATGAATTTGCCTTTAATCAGTTATTCTTTCTGTACATATACGTGCATTATACATAATTTCATATTTTTTCTTTTAGGCAAAATTTGGAACAAATTGTATGTTCCATTTTATACTAACTGGTTTGTATGTGCTCCTTTTTGTGTGTAATATTATACCAGAAGTATTTACCACTGAATATAAAATTTTCCATAAGTTTATCATTAATACTGCATAAACTTATTCCAGAAACACTTCTTGAGAGAGCCTTAAACCGTTGTGTACCACGAGGTTGTCAGTGTTTAAGACAAATACTCCTTGTGCCAGAAAGACCTGTTCCTAACCAGTCCCAAGTCAATCATGAGACTCCAGGGCTGGGGTTAGAAACACAAGCTGTATTCAGAAACACTGGTAAGCAGAGGAGATAGGGACACATGGCCAGAGTCGTCATGGTTTCATGATATTTTCACGTATTTTCCGTTCACCTGCCAACACAAACAACTCAAAGCCGGTGAGCTCAGTGCTGGGGGGTTTGTTAGAGGCTCAAAATCTTCAATAGAATAATAGTCCATTACACTTGATTACTAATCTAGCATTCTATTTATGAGCATGTATAATATAATTTCCTACTGCATGTCCTTTAAAAATTCAGAACATCTACTTAGGCAGTTAATATATTAGCATTTGGAGGAATGTGTCCTTAAGATTACAACAATGGCTCACTCCAGAACTGCTTTGTGCTTTCACTCAGGAATTGCTTTGTGCTTCAGGCCTAGTGAAATGGGTACCTTTCCACTGGGAGGGGTTCTGTTGTAAGGAATAATCCCAAAAGTATGTGCTTTATTTTCCCATACCCTTATTGGACATTCAAGGTGATACTGATTTTTCACTATTATAAATAACACTGTGGTAAACATCTCTGTATATAAATAGTTATCTGTACCTTGGATTTACCTTAGGTTATTCTTTTAAGGAAGAAATTTAAGACATATCAACAGTTTTAAGTCTTCTGATATGTTTAATCAAGTTGGTTTCCTGAGAAGATTTTAGTAATTCTCCCTTCCTTGAGGAATATGAGCTTGATCCTGTCTTCTTCCCTCATAGTGTTACTTGTATTTCTAATTATCTACAAAATATCAAAGTGTTTAATATTGCCCTTTTTTTAATTGTCACCCATGAATAATGGATGCATCCATTAAGGTTCAGTCAGAAAAAGTGAACCCCATGCCTGGTAGCTGAATATAAGGGATTGGGCACAAAGAAGTTATACTTGGGAACTATGATTGGAAGGTTTGAAGAAAATTAAATAGTATGATGAAGACCCCCAGGTGTTTTGCAACCATCCCAATCTAGGTAGGTTGATCATTGGCTCTAGCAGCTAAAGAAGTATATCAGAGTCCTTGGCATTATAGTCATAGAAATTTTTGATAATGGGGGGAAACAGCAAAGAAATATGAGTCACTCCCCTTTGAGTTTTTCCTCAAATTCTCTCCCTGCCATGATGATACCATACTGTTTTGACCTGCCCTCCAAGGCCAGATGTGCACAGTTACTCAGGCACCCATCCACTGGGTCAGGAATATACAGTCATGGGGAGGGTATAATACCTCAAGTGCTGGTTATAGAAGCTAATGTTTCAAGGGCATGAATAACCCTGATACTCATTGTCCATACCAGGTAATACCAGGAAGCTGCTACTATATTTAGAATGGCATGGATATAGGATACATGCTTTAATCAACAAAACTATAGCAATAATGGGAGAGTGGGTTACCGGGGGGGGGGGGTCCCAGAATTAACTAGAACCAGAAAGGAATATGACCATGCCAAAAATGCTACCTAAAGTGGAGCTGGAGAAACATTCAGTCTGTTCTCTGAGATTGCCCTGACTGAACTGAGCAGGAGCAGGCAATTGTAGATTTTTAACAAAAACCTTGCAGACATTGTGTGTAATATTGTCTAATATACAGACTAAATATACAGAGAATTGACTAATATACAGAGAAAACTATGAAGACACATAATGAAGAAATATCTTTTCTATTCTTCCAGTCTCCCCAGTACAATTACTGAACTGGGGATTGAATCTGAATCACATCTTTGTGATTCCTTATGTATGTATCAAATACAGTACACTAGTTTTTTTTTTTTGCTTTATTTTTCAAATCACCTTTGTTATGCTTTCCAGCAAGCTAATTGCTAAGCTGTGCAGTTTATTAATGTGCTAGTATGTAGATAAAATATTATGTCTTAAGTAATTAATGTGTTAAAAGTTTTAAATAACATAAGTCACAATAAAATATTATCCAAGTCTCTCCCAGAATACTTTAGTGTTTGCCAGCTACAGCTCCAGTAGTTCTTCTGTCCCTGCTGCAGCTGTAGTAATCATTCATCTACCAACTGCCTTGTTCCTTATTTTATGAGCATACAATCTTGTTCAAACTCATATTCAGAGCTGGGATGAGTTGCATTTATCATTTGGGGGGGAACAGAAGGAAAAGATATTAAATAGGCATATCTGGTATTTACTCCATTGTCTAACTATTTTATTTTCTTTTAATTTTTAAAAATTTATTTATATATATTTCACATCC
>PVHY01004516.1:12297-93443 GCA_004024945.1 Uropsilus gracilis
AGTTTCATTTGGTTGACCATATATTAGTGAAACCATTTGGTTTCTGTCCCTTTCTATCTGGCTCGTTTCTGCTAGAATGATTTCTTCTAGGTACATCCAGGTTTCCATAAATTCATCAAATTTGTCATTTTTAATTGATGAGTAATACTCCATTGTGTATATATACCACATCTTTTTCATCCACTCATCTGTTCTGGGGTATTTGGGTTGTTTCCGTGACCTTGCAGTTATAATATTTAACTATTTTAATGTTAGCTATGTGGTTTCTTCAATTTGCCAGCTTTTACACTGTATTAGTGGCATTCAATAGTAGCCACAGCAATAAATGTAACAATGATAGAACACAGAAATATGTGTGAGAAAATTAAAATCTGAACTTTATTGTCTTTACCATAACGCATAGACATTGGACATAAAATGAAAATAATCTCACTTTTAGAATTAGACAGTACTCAAAATAAGGCAGAGTGATTTAAACATAAAAAAATATTTTGAAAACCTTTCATCTGCTTAGTTTTTGACATGATATTGGCAAATGAAACATCGTTACTCAATTTTCTTAAGTTTTTCCTAAATAGAAAAGATAATGTAAAGGTTATGATTGAAGATCTCTTATTGATCCTCATTTTTCTTTAGTATTTTGAACATTAACTTGCAGATTATTTTTCTTTAAATAGTAGAAATTTTACTTGGCAAAACTAACACCTTAAAAGCTTTCAACCATAAGGTGAATGGTAGGCCAAGCCATGGAGGAAATGAATTTTGTGTTGTGACTGAGAGATCCTTGCCTACCCAGGTGTTTTCAAGATGTTTCATTCTGCTGAAAACTCAGTAACTGAGACTAGCTACTGAAAATTATTTTTAAAGAACTAATTACTGTGGAATCTTTCTTTTTTAGAAGGAGCTCTGAGTGCCCAAGACAAAAAAGATCTCCATTTCTTTGTGACTTAGTTCTGTAGAATTAACTTACTTGTTTTGTGGGTAGCTGGTTGGGTAGTTGCTTGGCTTTTAACCACTAGCAATGGAGGCAGTTTGAAAGCCAAATGTTTCTAAATTTGAGAGCCCAAAGAGATTTCTCAAAGCATGAGGAAAATCATCTAATCTACAAAACATTTTTATTGTGCCTGACTGGTTGGGAAGGCAACCTAGAGAAGCTTTCCTGAAGTGATAAAGCTGTTTTGATGCCTTTATACATTCTTGCTATCTTGTCTTTGTCTTTCTGTGCTTTCTAGTTTACCAGCATTACATTTTACTGTCTAAAAGCATAAATGCACATTCCTTTATCTTTTATGAAGAGCAGAGTTTGTTTTTAATGTATTTTCTGTTAAAGGGGAGAGTGAAGAAGGGAATGCTGTCTCTGTGCTCGTAGTTTCTTTTTCTATTAGTGTGTTTTTTATTTTTCACATTGTGTTCACATCCTCATATCCCTTAACAATTTATATATTTATATAAGTTTATAAATTTATATTTTTTTTCTCCAAAAGTTGAGGTAACCATGAACACTTAAAAATGTGAAAAGAAACAGATTGAAAGCCAGGCATGGTGGCACATGCCTGTAATCCAAGTGCTAGGAGGCAGGAGGCCAGGGATCTCTTGAGTTCGTGGGTTCGAGACTACCCCAGGCACCATAACGAGACCTGGTCTCGAAAAAGCAGCCAGGTGTGGTGGTGGACACCTGTAATCCCAGCTAGGCACACACCTGTAATTCAAGTGCTGGGAGGTTGAGGCTGGGGATCACTTGAGTCCGTGGGATCAGGGCTACCCCAGGCAACATAGCTAGACCCAGTCTCATAAAAAAAATAAAATAAATAAACAGATCAGAAGACTTAATAATAGTGAAGACCTGAGGACACGAGGATGCAAATACATGCACATGTAATTACACTTCTTCACAATGGAAAACACCTTGTGCAGAATAGCTTACACACACACAAAAAAAAAAGTTTTAATATTGCCTCTCTTTTCAGAAAAAGCATACCAGTGCAGCCTATAATTGTAATCACACACAATGTACTCCACCCACCAGAAGGGAGTTATGTTTTAGTCAAAACTTGAATCCTGTGAATCCTGTGTCAAAGTGATCATTGGTTCTTACATCCTCCATCCACACACTGTATAGTGACTTTTGCTGTGAGTCAAAATTTCATAGTCTGTTCCAAGAAAAAGTGACTTGGAATCTAGGCGGCTGCCAGTTTTCATACTTGTAGCATTTTATATCTGCTTAATCTGTCCTTCCCTTGTTCCTTGCCTACAGACTTGGAGAGGAGCACCCATAGTGCACTGGTCTGTTCCCTCCTGGCCCTAGGGATTGGGCTTGCACTTGAAAGTAGTTGTAGGAATAGATAATAATATGTGAAAGAAGTGATTGAAGAATACCATGTATGGATAAGAAATGAAAAGAGTTACATTTTTGGCAAAACAATGAGTGGGCAAAAGTCACAAGAGCTTAAAAATATGTGGTTGAACCAAAAAGAATTAATACACTTGAATGGTTCTTTTACAATAAGCATCGAGTAGAAGAGAAAATATTAATGATCCCCTGCAGTTAGGATTTCTGATGTTTGGCAATAAATGTGAAAGGGAAGAAAAATGATTACAATAAAACAGGTTTGTTTTTTGTGTTTTTTTTTTTAACTATTAGAATTATTTAATTTCATAGTGCAATATACATTTGTGGTGTAAGTGTATGAAGTTTGTGTTTTGTATATGTGTTGTTTATGTGTGAGTATATTTTCAAGTGCTATAATTTTAACATACTATCTATTTAAATCATTATTATGTGATATATACTGACATTAACAGTCAATATATACTATGAAATTTAAGATTTTATTGGAGTTAGCTTTTGCATTTTGTTTTATACTGCTTCTAAAATGTGTGGACACAAGTTTCTTCTACTTGTGGATTTTTCTAAACCAATACATAAATACTGAAAATAGAAGATAAATAAAAGCTAGCCCTAAGTAAGTTTTTCTTTTTTGCATTTGGAGCAAGTAATTTACAATGTAAAAAGTGTCAGCACATCATGAGATAAAATAGAACCATAAATAGATACACTTTATGCCTAAGTAGAAATGTTTTGAATTTTTTAAGGAGATGCAGTAGGAAATTATATTGTACATGTTCATAAATAGAACGCTAGATTAGCAATCATTTTTAAAGGACTGTTATTTCATTGAAGATTTTGGATCTTATTTATTGTGTCTATAAGTTATACAAATGACAGAATTCTATCATATATTCCCTTCTGTTTCTCTTTTAAATATCAGTAGGAATATGAATTTCTACTAAAATTGCAGTAGAGTCCAAGTTCTTCCTTATTTTCTCAGGTCTTTTTTAGCCATGTAATCTTGACAGTCTTCTTGCCAAAACTGAGTGTTATAGTTTCCTATTGCCATTATGAAGAGTCTTTTGAAATTTAAATGTTTTATTACAAATGTAGGGCATGCTTCTGATTCTTTTAAAATATAGATGAAAGGTAAAAATTTCCTTCATTCACACATCTCCCTGTACATTAGCCATTGTCCTCACCTACAGTATACTTATGAAAATCTGTAGTAAACACACCAAACTGGAAAGTGTGTGTAAATGACCACACATGGGCTTGTTTTAATACAGTGAGGATATACTATGTATCATACTATAGCTTAGGTTTTTTTCTTAACAACATGGTAAAACTATGTATTTACTTCTGTGCCAATACATAAATTGGCCTCCTTTTTAATAGCTGAATGCTATCTACTGTTTAGAGGTGTACGTAACCAGCATCCTTGCTAGAGGACAATTTTTGAAGCAAAAATGGTAAATATTTTCTCTGCATGTCTAAATATATTCTTGTTAATTATGTTTTTAAGTTTTTATTTTGATAGTGCAAATTGTCCTCTAAAATTGCTTAGTATATGGGAGGAGAGCCTCCCCCCTTAGGATTTTATGCTTAAGTACCTGTGAATTTAACTGGAAAGAGATACAATTATAGAAGGAGCATATTGAGTATTTATCATATGCACCTGGAACTCACAAAGAAAATAACTCTCTGACTAAAGTTAGGAGCTTATATATCTCACTTAACTGGCAGTGGAAGCCAACCTGCTTTTATGTGAAGAAAAGCAGGTTTTTAGGGGAATAAATGGTAGATATGGAAATTTCTTTCTCCTCTGTTGAATCTGTAATATCCTTGGTTTAAAATAACCTCCCTTTCAACTCTCAGGGTCCTTGTGAGTCCCCACAAATATATACTCCTACCTATACCACCTGTTGTGCCATCTGTGCTTACTATGCTACCAGATTATAGGAGTACAAATGTTTATGAATATTTTAAAGTTTAAAGTTATTTGACTTAAAGAAAGAAAAAACTTGTTTCAAATTTCTCTATACCAAGAGCTTTACTTGAAGATTAAACAGTAAAATCATTTAAAAGCATGATTATAAAATACTTATTAAATCAAAACATTTTGTGGATACTTCAGCATACCACTGACCAACCAGCTTATTATTTATTGGAACTTGGAGATCAACCTGATATTGGAATTTAATAAAATTGTTATGATTCCTATCAGCATTGTTTTCTTTTATTTTCAGAAGTTCACAGAATGATCAAATAAATTTTTCTGTCAGCATAAATAAAATTACAAATTAACACTACCAAAACAAGCAACAATCAAACTTAATCACCTGTGGAACTATTAAAATCTTAATGTTAAGGCCTCCTCCCACACAATTAAATGCAGTAGTCTGAGACCCAAATCAAGTGTCACTAGTCTTTAAAGACCATTCTGCTTTGCAGTTTTAGGAGTACTGCTTGACTCATAATTAAATTAATTGAATTAGTATTAATTAAAAGTTTATCTTGCTTATTTATATAGATTTATTTCAACATAATCCTAGATATCACTAAGTGTTTCTAAAATACACCAAAAATATTCCCCTGATAAATGTGGAAAGACTAATAAAATTAGAAATATTATCAATTTACTTTACCTGATAAAATAATTCAAACAAAAAATGTCAATATATGCAAAATTCCCTGTATGCGTAATCCTTACTACATATTAGCATTACCTTAGGGTTTTTAAAATTCCTACTATTCAAACCACAATGTGGGCTGATATAATTGGAATTTCTGGGCATGGGACTAAGGCAGCAGTAGTTTCTAAACTCTATCAGCCTATACCCCAAGTAATTGCAAAGTGCAACAAAACTTGAGATTCACTACATTAGGAGAAAGGTAGATGAGAGATTTGCAAATAGAAGGTATAGGCTACCACCTCTTTATCATCTCTAAAAGTTATGAAATGTGATGGAATAATATATAGCATAAACACCATCCATTTTCTGATCACAGGGTTTTGACCTGAAACTTTTATTCTAACTTTCTCCTTATAGAAAACATCAAGATTGTAGGTGATACAGAAGATTGTAAGATACCAGAAGAAAAGCCATCAGTCATATTCAGAATGCAGAGTATCCTACAAGTTTATTGCTTTGGTTTCCTCAATAAGTCAAGAATATGAAAATGAGGAAATAGGAACCCATTTCTAAATTTTACAAACATAATTGTCATAATCAAAAGTAATCAGTGAACCTTATTTCAACCTGACTAGTTCAAGTAAAGAAAGACATTTATGAGATGTTGGGAATATTTGATTCTTAACTCATGGCATTATGAAATAACTATGGTTTTCTAAAGTAGAGATACATATGGAAATATTTTTAAATTGAGATCATCTCATGTAATATCTTGTTTTACAATTACAAAATGGACCATGAAAAATGTGGGGAAATGTTGTAATTATTAAATCTGATGCATGCTTAATAGTGGTTTTCTATCTGGTTTTATATTTATATTGTAAGAATTCTATTTTTAAAGGCTTTTAAGTATAAATTCTTTTAAGTATAAATTCTTTAAACAAGAATACAGAATGTCAGGACTTAAGTCCTGTCCTGGAGTTGCATGTGTTAAGGCCATCATACTTTGGACTGTGCGCTGAAGTTTGGCCCCAACATAAATTAAGCCATCTATGGATGGAAGATATGAGCTTTCCAAGCCAGAGAATGTTATTTAGTGTGTTTCCATGTAGTTGGGATTTTGCTAAATCAACCCTTGCTAAGAAAAATTACCGATAATGTTTTGGTTATCAACCTTTTCTAGTTTAGACCTATATATTTATCATCATATTTGTGCATGGGTAACAACCAACAAATAAGAAAATTGGGTTTTTTTTTTCTTCAGCAAACATGTATCTGACTCTAAATCACTTATATACATAGTATATGAGCACATCCCCTAAAACCTTAAATGCAGGTTTGCACTTTGTATGAAAATCAAGTAACCAGTTTTAGCCAGCCTTTAACATTTTCTGTTTCCTGAGAAACATGTCAAATAAATATTTAAATTTTCTCATGCTTTTAGTGATAATGTAAAGAAATGGTCATAAAAATCTAAAAGTAAAATTAAAATGAGAGTTTTCAAGTCTTAAAGCTCCTTTTTTTTTGTACACCCTCCTCAACACAGAACCACACTTCCTCAGGTTACGTTTATTACTTTGGGAAGCATCAACAGTGCCCTCTATAACTCCAGATTTCATTCTTTTACTGAGTGAGTCTGCATTTAACTTTATCATGATAGTTTATGCCAAAAATGATACTCTGGTAAATGGAAGAATGTATATAGACAAACCTAGTTTCAGAAGACCAGACTCATTCATTTCTTTTGATGATCATCATTCTTTACCAATTTATATAGTCTTATTAAAGAAGTGTTCTTTGTTGGTTGTTCTTGTTGGTTTTGTTTTAAACAGAGACTCTCATATCCCCTACTATCAGATCCTCCATTTTTTTATTTGGTAACAATGTTTTCCGTGAAAGGAAATACATGTATCTTCGAAAAATTGTTTTACCTTGAGTTTTGAATACTGGTTTTCTAGAGAGGACAGAATTTTTACATCATAGTGAATTCCATTTTTCTTTTTCATCTTTCTCTATAGGAGCTGAAAGCTTCACAGCCTTTTGTGGACATCTAGTTGTTAAACTTTAAGTGTTGGACACTTCACATGTATGATGTTTCTTTTCATCTTTGTGTTTGTAAAACTTCTTTTTTTCTATTTTTCATTTTACAGACGTACAGAATAAAAAATTCTTTTATCGTAGGTGTGACGCCTTTAATGTGTGGCCAGTCTTAAAATACTCAGTAAGCATCCATTTAAATATAATACTTGTGGAAATCCCTATTCATTTTATTTTCTAAAAATTATTGTTATTTTGTATACCTGAGCAGATTTTGAATATTTATGAACAGGAAAGCTCTTTAGTGATGTACAGAACTAGAATACTTTTCCAGATTTATCATTTAGAAATTTAGTAAAACACTTTGTGCTAGCTGATACATATACAAATTTTGCTTAATCTGCAGTATTGAATCCAGATAAATGAGGCTTTACAGTGGATTTCAAAATATTTGCCATTCAGAGCAAAGATTAAAGTGAGCGTGAAGATAGTTGTTAATCCTTTCTATTTTATAGGACACATCTCACATTTTCTAGCTGCGTAAACTCTTTCAAGCCATTACCTTATTAATACTTAATAAAGCAGTATATGGATGCAAAAGACCCAAGAACCTATATATTCAAAATAACCAGACCAGAAAAGGTTTCAAGAAACTTAGTCTTCCATTAAAACCCAACTTTTAAAGGATATCATATATATAATAGTTATATTTGAGTCAACACACTCCAAGTATCTGTAATTTTCTTAACTATCAGTCAACATGTGTCAGTATGTTCCATGGACCAAAGAGTTCTTATGCCTCATGTTTCTATCACTGTTTACATATTCACTCAGAAATATTATTTCCTGATAATCTCTTTTCCTCCAAAGACAGTTACATGCTATTGATATTAGTCATGTGTATCAGAGAAGTTAGTGACAAAAAAAATCTTTTTAGGGCCATCTTCCATATTTTCTTCCAGAATTTGATCAAGGGCTTTGCATAGCCATAGAAGGTACGAAGATTTTTTTGCAGCTCTGTGCAAAGACTCCTTTCTGAACCTGTGGTCCAAATGAGGGTGAAAAGACCCATGGCCAAATGAGAAGTTGAGTCCCTACAAGATAAAATTGCTTACTGGTATTTTCCACAAATTGTTGTGCCTCTGATTAGGATCACTGAACCCCCAACTCATAAACTAGAGTTGCAAGAAATGTGATATTCACTTCCCTTTACCATCAAAGAGAGTTTTCATTCATCTTAGCATTGTGTACTGTTACTGTCCTACAACCAAAACTCACATTGAAATGTCTTACATTTAAAGACAAACCCCTTAGCACCTTAGCCACTCACAACAAGAATCAAACGGTAGGTTACAGCATGCTGGGCTGAGAACAACCGGTTCCAAGGTTGCACACATTAAAACTCTAGGTTCCTGCTTCCATGGTGATATTACACACAGCACAGACTTCTGCCATTTCATGTAACATAAATAGGCATATAGTTAACAATGCAGAGGCATTTGAATATTTCAGGTTTTTTAGAGACTTAAGTGCTTTACTGGTCTTATTTTTATATACATTTGATTAGTATTTGGGAGGTATAGCACAGAAAAGTTAAAATTTCATCTTTTACTATGAATTTAATGGGGTAAAAAATATACCAGATTTCATAGCCTTACAACATTATTGGTCAGTAGTAACTAATATTTTTCACCTCTTCTAATTAATTATCTTTTTCCCTTTAATATGAGTTATTCATGAAATCTTCGACACAAGGACCATACCTCTATCATCTTCCAACCTTAAACACAGATGATTGTTTTATGTTTTATTCTACCTTGAAGCTTGTATAAATTCTGTGTTTTTAGATAGGCATTTTCTTGGAAGATGCTAATTTGATATTTGAAAATGCCCAATAGTATATTTCTGGTATCTCATAAAACATGTTTGCATTTTTTTTTTAAGTTACACATGTTCTTCAGTATACAGATTAAAGAAGTAGCATTCACATTCTGCTTACCATCTTTACTCATAAAAATGTCAGTTTCATGTACTGATAGTGCTAAATCACAACTTGCCAACTATTTAATTATAGTTTTTAGCATTGACCATGAAGTAATTAACTCCATTCTGGAAATCTGTGGCTTCTCTAGTGATTTTGACTACTATCTTTTTCCATTCTGCATCTAGCAGATGTTTTTAAAAGACATTCATTTCAAAGCAAGATTGCCTCAGTAATGCATAATTAATAATTCAAAACCTAGTACATACTACAATAAAAGTATTTTATTTGGTAATTGGAAAAAGGATTTTTATTTGTGATGTGAATATGTTTATGTGTGTATATGTATATATAATTTGTGATTTATAAGTTTTCAAAGAAATGGCAAAATTATTTTGAAAAATTATTTGACTTTCAATGATTCAGAAGAGATGTCACTATCATTTTGTCTTTGCAGATATCCATTATCATTAGATTCTATTGTAAAAGTAGAAAAATGACAAAGTCCTTTTGGGAAACTTCAAAGTTATTTTACTGCCAGTCCCATACTGCCCCTTCAAACTGGTTTTTAGGATTTGTTCTACCATCTTAGGAGATGAAAATTTAGGCAGATATCATTGACTTATTCATTATTCTCAGGTTCTTAAAACAGTTTAACAAATAGTTTCAGATGATCAATTCAAGTATGTATGCCCATATAATCATCAAAATGTCTTAAGATTTTATTGAAGGCCATATTCATAGTATAGAATTCGGTTGTTTTATAGTTCATACTAATCAACTTTTTAAGACCTTATCTGTTATATTTGCTTAAAGATAAAGCATAAAATTTCATCTGTTCTCTGAAGTCTTTTATCTAGTTGATCTTTAAATTAGATTTGAGGGATATCAGACATCAGAATTTAGTATTTTAGTGTCCTAGTTATTAACACAGTGTTCTTTCCTATATTCTCCTTTTAAGAAATAGGCACTAATATTAAAGGGTACGTTGTTACGTTACTTTTGTGGTAATTTCATTTATTTTTGTTTTTGTTTTGAGACATTCTGCTAATAGAGTATGCAATGTGAAATTTTATAGTTCATGATTTGTGTTTATTCTGTTTAAGGTAATTTATTTTAAATTATTTCTCTTAAAAAGAGTTCAAGCAAGCCGGGCACGGTGGCTCGTGCCTGTAAGCTTCAGCCTATGAAGCAGCCGGGGCTAGGGATCACGGTTCAATTCCCACCTGGGGCCTGTAGCGAGACCTAGTTCCAAAAAAATAGCTGGGCGTGGTGGTGCGCGCCTGTAATCTCAGCTACCCGGGAAGCTGAGGCTGGGGATTGCTTGAGTCTGTGGTACCCCGGGCGACAAGAGCCTGCGGTTCCACGGGCAAAAATGGCAAGACCTAGTCTCAAAAAAAAGGAAAAAAAATGTTTAAGCACAGTTGCTTTTCATATGATTTATAATAAAATATTCCACTACTAAAGAAATACTGGTTCTGAGGTACAGATTTTTTGAGTGCTTTCCCCTTTCCCTATTTAAATAATAGTTCCTCTTTGTTCATTTGTTTAATAAAAAGGTGGTGGCATGTGCAGAACTGTAATTTTTTTTGTTTCCTGGTGATGTATTTTCAGATCCTGTCAACTAGTGTTTCCAAGTGAAAAGTTTTGATGCTCTGGTGTCTCTGGTTTTATTTTGCACTAATGCTGACGTTAGGAACTACATAGACATCTTAATTTTTTTAAGTACATTTATTTCACATATATGAGAAGTCTTGAAGCTACCACAGTGGTACTTCATATTTTCAGTTTGTTACCACTTTTAGTGAATTTCCAGCATTCCATTTCTATTGGAAGCAGGGGTGAACCACTGCAGACCAATCCTTGTGTAACTGTTCCCAGGCATTCCAATTCCCTTTAACATTTCTAGCTTAGCAAACTGTTTTACTTAGAACTTAATAAAATCCCTTCAAGAATTAATCTCTCAGAATGTTTAGAGCTCTGAAAACTATTAACAGAAGACCTAAAGTGAAGCGGCTCACTCTTGACATTATCAGCCTGACAAAGACTTAGGTCATGTTTCAGCATGTTCCTGTGATCTTTTAGAAACTCCAGACTTAAAAATTCAGAACTGTCGCAGAGTCCTTCCACTTAGAAGTATATAGTCAAATGATAAATTAGGAGATAAGTCATTAAAAGCCTTTATTAATTAAGAGTGTCAGAAAATCTTTCTGGACCCAGAAAATCTTTCTGGAGCCAGAAAACATTGGATTGAATTTGATATCAAGTTAAAGGTGTAGAATGCAGTGGAATCTCCCAGTAATTCCATAAGCTTTGTATTCACTTTCCAAACACGTTTGATCAGCAATTCCTAAAATTCTGATTTTCACACAGATAAATTTTACAGAACACTGTAAAACAATAGCACAATATCAGGTATGAAGTAGCTGTCAAGAAAAAAGAAGCTGATGTTTTTACTGGCAATTTGTTCAGATTTTACTGAGCACCTACTAAGTGTTAGACACCTCTCCTAGACACTAAGAAACAAGAGGCTCTGCTCTCAGGGAGCTTACATTCTAGTGGAGAGAAATTATGATAATTGTTACTAAAAAAAAGAAACACTGACTCCTATAGTGGGTGTGATACCACTTAGATATTATATCCATTGAGAAATTTTCCAGAGTTCCTTTAACACAGATATAAACACATAGACACACACACTATCTCTGTGTTCTCAGTCTCACAAAGTGATGGAATAATAATAGTTGAAATCAGAAAGCAAAGACTAATGAAATCATTGAAATTCTTAGGATTGTATGTTGAACTCAAATTGATGCAGACTTAATTTAAACCTTTGAAGTGAGAGTACAGCAGCATTTCTGAAAAAAAGAAAAACATTGGTTAGCAACAGAATGGTTAAATTTCAGGGAGAATTATAGTAACAATAATCAAAGCATAGGAAAATAAATTAGTCAAGGATACTAGAGAAAAGAGACATTTGAATAAAATTCGAAAAAGGACATATTTGAATGGAAGTGGGGAAAAGCAATGTGATCTATATCAACTAAATTTGCAGCATTAAAATTTTAGAGGAAGCAGGCCGGGCATGGTGGCACATACATGTCTGTAAGCGGCAGCCTAGGAAACCTCAACTGGGGCCAGGGATTGCAGTTCGAGTGCCGCCACAGGCACGTAGCGAGACCTAGTCCCAAAAAAAATAGCTGGCCAGCCCCAAAAAAATAGCTGGGCATGGTGATACATGCCTGTAATCCCAGCTACCTGGTAAGTTGAGGCTGGGGATTGCTTGAGTCTGTAGTACCCCAGGCAACGTGATTCTGCAGTTCCACATGCAAAAATAGCAAGACCTAGTCTCAAAAATTAAGAGGAAGGAAATATTTTTTTTTCAGTGTCAAGACAGCAAAGTGGGAAAATTAAAAATTAAGTTAATCAAAAAGACAGTTTGGGTAGAGGAAACAATGATCATTTTAAGTGGTTTATATTTATATGGATGAAGACTAATAGAGCAAATGGATAAGAAATTAGATTTTCTGCTGTTTGCAGTGTCATACAGCTTACTTTTCGTTTATATGATTTGAAATTTTATTAAAAGCCAGCCCTAACATCCAAGGTTTTATTATCTTGTAAATTTTCATTTTCAAAGTTTGAGATAGGGAGAATCCTTTTTTTTAAAAAAACACCTCCTTACCATTCTCACCCAGACTCTGTTAATCCTCCTTGAGGAAGGCATCTGAGAGTTTTCAGTGGGAAAAAGGTCACTTTTCAGATCTTAATTAATAGCACTTTAAGTTCACTTGAGTAAGCAGAATAAAGTCATGACATTTAGCAAAATATACTAATAAATTGAATGTGTGGTACATTTTCTTATTAAAGTCAAACTGTGATTTAATGTGAAATTGTATTAATATATAGATTACAAGATGTTACTGATAGATGCCTTATCCTTTTGGGGGGAAGCTTTTTGTGTACCTTTGTGATTAGTTTTAGCTGATGGAGTTTATCTTCTTACAGATGTGCCGAATACTGGTGTAAGCAAACCTCGGGCTCCCGACACTGTCCATCCCAACAACTATCTCATCAGGACAGAGCCAGAACAAGGGCCCCTCTATTCACCAGAGCAGACTTCTCTCCATGAAAGTGAGGGTCTGTTGTATTACCTCTTACGTACTGGATTTGCTTTTAACACTTTATTTTTCCAAATGAGTACTGAAGGATAAAATAAGCTTCATGCTGATTTCATTCCTGCAGGATCATTGGGTAACTCGAGAAGTTCAACACAAATGAATTCTTATTCTGACAGTGGATACCAGGAAGCAGGCAGTTTCCACAACAGCCAGAATTTAAATAAGGCAGATAATAGACAGCAGCATTCATTCATAGGATCAACTAACAACCACTTGGTGAGGAATTCAAGAGCAGAAGGACAAACACTGGTTCAGGTAAGTCTAAAGCAAGCTCCCTGTAAAGAAATACTCCCCTGATCTGCTATGGGTATATCTTATTAAGATACATGTATACAGTTAAAATATATGTATAAAATATATGTATATAAGCAACAATGTATACAGTTTTAAGTTTTAAGAATACAGTAGCAAAGTCAGTTTACAGTAGTCAAGTCTGATAGTAAGGAATTTTAAGGCATAAAGTTCAAACTATATTTGTTTCTATTAATTAACCCCCATTAATAAATTCTGATGAATTTCATGCACAAGAGAGTAATTGTTCTGAAACAGGAAGCTTGGCATGAGTGGAAGAACCCAGTGAGAGTATGGGAGAATTAGGTGGAATATTGTAGTCCCTAGGGGATGAGGAGTTCCTAAAAGTAGTAGAGCTAAAAATATTCTATTAGGAGTCCTAAAGGGCAGAGATTGTTCGCACACCTATACAAAGTGACTTTGGAACATTCTAGCTGCTTCTTGTCATCCCTGGAATTTGTTCCCTGAAAACATTTCTTTGCTTTGCTAAAATATAGATAATATTAAAGAAAGTTATTATATAGACCCATCTCAATTCGGCAAGCTAAGGTTTTCTTTCTATCTTGGTAGTTAAATACTACTACTGAAATTGCTTTTATAAACTCTTCAACCCCTCACTCTTTGCCACTTGATTCACATCACTCCCACAGCATATGCCAGAATTAATAGAAGCAGTAGGAGTCCTAAGTGGTAGTAGCCAGTGATGATAACTAACTGTCCAAGTACCCCCTGAGCTTTCTCTGCAGCTGAAAAATCACAAGATGATCACAGAGGGTAGGCAGATATTATGCTTCTCATAATGCAATATGAGAAGCCCTGAAAATATATAGAGCAGTGGGTGTGAAGGGAGAAGCATAGTAGGACTCAGATACTTGCACTCAGCAGTTTAGAGAAAGTTTTTAAATAATGGGAAATATTTATATTAAAGCAAATATAATATATACATGAATATTTAAACTAAAACAAAATCTTGTGCCTGTAGCAAGCTACTTCAGGCTGTAACCGTATCCTCAGGTCATAAATCTCCTTCTCTAATTTGGTAAAACATTTGAGAAGCTTTGAAGTAAATCTTAGAGGGTTTCATCTGCTTAGGTGAATTTCCATGTCAAGAGTTCTGAAATGACTTTTGGATAGTAATTATTTAGCTACAAAAAATGTCTTTTTCATGTTAGTTCTTATTTTTTTCAACTTATGATAAGTAGATTTTGTTAATTACTGATGAATTAGGTTACTAGGCGTTCTCTAAAACATGTTGGTGCCTATATAGGATGTTCTTTACTTTTTTTAGCACAATTGGGAAATCCCAAAACAGATTTTAATTTTCCAGTTGTCTTCCAGTATTGCACTCCCTCTTTCTTGTTTTGTTAGGTGTTTCATGTCCCCCTCCCTTCCCAGATCTTGCTGATGCCTTCCCAGAATTGTTGAGGTTGAGCATACACATGATCTCAGAACAGGTGTTTCAGCTAGCCTAGTTGCTGGTAACACCTGGAGGCATGCATTCTCTTAAAACATTTGAAGTCCTGATGGTAGCTGCTTTTTCCTTATTGCTGCAAGTGAAAGGATGTAAAAAGAAATCGTTGAAATCACTAAAAGAAGAGATAATTCGCCAGAACCTTGCAACCAAGCTCTCTCTCGAGAGTAAATTCAGAAGAGAGCATTGGACCCAAACCCTGTCTTGGATTCAACATTCACTGATTCCACTTTGAAAGAACCTGTTATTTTTGTTGATTGGACCAACCCATAAAGAGTAAACAGTGATAGATACAATCTACATTTAGATTGATATATTTTAAAAGATTTTGTTTTTGTGGCTAAGTACATCATCTTGGCCAATTCTCTAATTCATAGGGTATAAAATTAGTACACTGACTTAATATGATAGTCTATGTATTGTGGGAAATTCATAGACAAAAGAGTCAAAAATGAAGACAAAAGAAAGGGGAATGTTAAATATCTTCTTATCAATGTTATTTTGAAAAGGGAAAGGTTTTTGAAAAGGGAATGGAAAAAATTGACAGGAAAAATTTAGATCTAGTCCTAATGTATAAAAAGGAAAACAAACTTAGATTCCTGAAGTAAATAAGGATTCACATTTTGTGGTGAGTTATATACATTTTTACTGTAATGAAAATGGACACAAAACCCTGCATAAATCCACTCTCTTTTTTTCCCCCTTTTCATCAGCCATCAGTAGCCAATCGGGCCATGAGAAGAGTTAGTTCAGTTCCATCTAGAGCACAGTCTCCTTCTTATGTTATCAGCACAGGCGTATCTCCTTCACGGGGGTCACTGAGAACTTCTCTGGGCAGTGGATTTGGCTCTCCATCAGTGACCGACTCGCGACCACTCAACCCCACTGCATATTCCTCCACCACTTTACCTGCTCAGCGGGCAGCCTCTCCATACTCCTCACAGAGACCCGCCTCCCCTACCGCTGTACGACGGATTGGGTCAGTCACCTCCCGACCACCCTCCAATCCCAACGGACCAACCCCTCAGTACCAAACCACCACCAGAGTGGGTTCTCCACTGACTCTGACGGATGCACAGACTCGAGTAGCTTCTCCATCCCAAGGCCAGGTGGGGTCGTCATCCCCCAAACGCTCAGGGATGACTGCTGTACCACAGCATCTGGGACCTTCCCTGCAAAGGACTGTTCATGACATGGAACAATTTGGACAGCCGCAGTATGACATTTACGAGAGGATGGTGCCACCTCGGCCGGACAGCCTGACAGGTGAGTACAGGGTGACTGTCCTACTTAGCAGCCCAATGAGGAGATCTTCCCTGCAACCATAGCTGGAAAAGAGCATGATAACATAGAAAAAAATTTTATCACAAAGTTAACACTGAAGACTTCAGGCTGACTTGTCTTTCAAGCTCTGTAATTCTGAGTACCTGAAATTATATACATTTTTATCAACAGAACTCTTGTGATGAATATATCCTCACAATATTGGAGTATAAAAGATGCTTTATTGCATTTTATAAGAATTAGTTGGAATTCTAAGATGTTTGTTGACTATTTTGTTTTTGTGAAATATTTTTTACTGGCTTAGCCTACTCAAACCCAAGCACATAAATTATGTTTAAAGGTGGTACCAGATTTTCTGCTTAATTATTTAAATTTTCCTTAAGAGATAATTTAATAGTGTATACTAGAATATGGATTTTCTCATCTACTGCCTTGATTTGACTTCCAAAAATGGGAAATGCATAAAACTCTTACAAATTACCTTCAAGTGCCATTCAGATTAAATCAGAACAACTGTCCCTGGTATTATGACCATTTCTTTTGTAAGTTATATGCATCACATACAGATAGACATGATGTTTTCTTTTCTTTTGCACCAATAAGATTCTATTATATTCATTCTTTATGTCAAACATTTAAGAGTGTTCCTGTTTCCGTACCCCTTCACTAGCACTGCATGTTGCCAAAGTGTCCCACCTTTGGTAATGGAAAAACTATACTTTATCGTTGGGTTATAACTAAAGAGTTTATTAGTGATTTTTATTTCTTTTTTTTGCAAACCACATGTTCAGATCTTTTTGTCTATTTTATAATTTGTAAAAGCTTTTTTTTAACGAAATAAATTTGTTCCTTGTAGTACACTTTTCAAGTATTTTTTCCATTGTGTAATTTGTGTTTTGACCTTGGTCTTGCTATTTCTTATTTACAGAAGTTTTCACTATTTTGAGGTAGCAAAGTTCTTTTCTTTATGGCTTCTGGGAAAAGTAAAGCATTTCTGAGATTTTCTAATTGAATAATTTTGCATGAAGAATTAATATTGAACTTGATTTCAAGCTCAAAGAAATTCCTGGTGGAAAAACTACCTCTTTTTCATTCAGAGGACTGTTCTTGGCATAGGTATTTTCTGACATACCTCTGAAAAGAAAACAGCAATCTGAGGTAGGATTCATTTATGAAATGCTGCCTCCCAAGGAAACCTTAAAAAGATAAATAGTTCTGAGGATTTCTGTGTTCCCCCATGTACGTACAGAATAACTATACAGAAATCTCTGTTTGCTGTAGAATGAGTAGAAAGAAGCTCAGGGAAGGAAGTCAGTACATAAATTACTGTCTCCTTTTTTTAACTCAGAGAGCGGCTCGCCTTTGCTTTAAAGCCTACCTTTGTGATGGTGCCACTGAAATCAGACTTTGTTTCAGGGGGGAAAGGGTATCTAACCTAACACAGTTACACTTTTCCTAGAACACTACAGTCTTCAAAAGAAGCAAAGTTGCCTTAAAAATGTTATAAGGAAGCATTGTTTCCCATCATCTACCTGCCCACTTATTCTGAATGTGGATTCTAATTTTTGAATGCCTTTCTTTTCATTTTTGAACCTCATGTGCTTGTCATTGTGTTTGCTATGGTTCTTGATTTCAAAGGGTAAATAGCTTGCTAATCAATAAGCCTGAAACAATATTTTACAATAAACACATGGCTATCTGAGGATCATAATTTAACAGATGATACTATATGTGTATAAATAATATTTCCTACAACAGAAAAATGTCTGCCCTACAATATTCATTTCAGTATAATTATAACTGCTAGCAAATTTTTAGAATCAAAAGAATATGTTTGCAATATATGTTTATGTTTATTTCTAATGTTCTTAAATATAAAAGTCTTAAACCGCAAGGAATATGTCATTGTAATAGGTTAACCAGTATGTATTTAGAATTGCAAATAGAAAATGTTGACTGAATAAATATTGTGAAAGATCAGTGTTTTTCAATTTTTGAGGGGGAGTAAAGTTATTAAAAATTAACCTATGGAAATGCTTCTGTAAAAAATACTTATTAACAGTCATGGCATATTCTCTTCCAGTTAAAAGAAACAAAAGTTATTATAGTAGGCTTTCTGCACATAATCTTTTATTTAATCTATAAGGGCTTTGTAATTTTGTAATTTTTAAAATGTTAATCTATAAAACTGCTTTAATGCCTGATCAGTGAACAAAATTGTAACAGTCTTTGTTATGTTATTTACAAAGGTCTCTAATAATAAGAATGTGCTCTACCTCACAATTATTTTACTTTGCATTATAATCTGCCATATAAAGTAGATTCATCTCACTAATGATCCTATAAGTGATCCTATAAGTGTAAAATACTGAATTTGTTTCATATTGCTAAGTGATAAAAAGCTCATGTTACCTTCCCATGAATCTTAGTAAATGTTTACAAATTTTTCCATATTTCATGGAATCTAGTGAAGAATCTAGCCAGATCTTTGCACAGTGAGAATGTAATATTCTGATAATGGTACAGAGTACTTGTTCTTATTTCGTATGACCATGGGCCATGGGATTCCACCACTTCAGGAGCCGCCACTGCTCACCTTGTTTCTGCCTAGTGTGAGTGATCTTGGAGTTTCACTATGACTCAAGAGTCTTGTTGGTCTGTTGCATGTTAAAATTGTACCTTGTATTGACGCAAATATCAGGGAGTAGGTACATTTACCTTTCCCCTTACATCACTATTAATAAAAATACTTTTGTTCAAGGTACTCATGAGCTCCATAAAGAAACAGAGAGTCAATTCAGCTACCATTTAGAAATCTGCCAATGAATGAAAAACTGAAATCCTCAAAAGAGAACTTAACAACACTCATCTTTAGAGTTACATCCACTTCCATGGACCCCTGGAGAGCAAACCTTGCTCTTTCATGTTCCTGGAGGGCTTTTTGGAGTTCAAGGCTTATCACACCACATCTCATTGATCTTTGTGGGGTTGCTATGTCCAATGTTGGGTGTGCAGTTAGAGTCATGACCTGGGGTTTCTTCTCAGCCCTACCAGGAAGTAGGTCTCTGATGGAGATGAATCACATTTCCTTTTGGGCTCTCAATTTCCTTGCTTTTGAAATGCAGTTTGGCTGGGCAATGTCACAACTGTAGTATTTTTTAAAGCTGTAACTGCGTTTTCCCAAGTGAGGAGCCAGTAGCTTCCCACATTGGTTCTTTTAGTTTCTCTCCACGTCACATTACTGTCCAGGGTAGGTAATAATCTTTTATCTTATAAGCTCTATGTGTTAGATATCTTCCTACTCCTAACTAAGCAACACAATTATCACTCATATTCAGGCCCATTTGCTTTTAGTTACAGTATGATTAACTGACCAACAGTATCTGAACAATCCTTTAATTTGTAATTTCTGTAATTTGTTATGTTAATTCTTTACAATCTTTTAAGAAACAAATGTATGCTGAATAACTTTAGATAAGTTTGTGCTTTTGCTCATATTGGAAATATAATCTTAGTTGGTTTCTCATCAAGTTACAGTTTCATTTACTAATGATGAGAAATCATAAACTTCTGAGTGTCATAATTCAGAATATACCAGTTCACTTTTTAAGGAAAATAAAATGTTTGGATTTGAAATTTACTTTTTTAAATCATAAAATATGTATGAGCATTGATTATTAAAATTTGAAAAACTATTTTAAAGGATTTAATAATAATATACTAACTTTGGACTTTTCCTTTAGACTGGAAATAAAAGTAAATGAGAAACTAGTATGCAGGTACCTACAAAACCAGTGTTTATTTAAGAAATAAAGGAAAAAGTACATTAAAAACAAGTAGTAAAATAATACTTGATAAAACTTGCCGAATGTTTCTAGTTCCAAATTTTGTAAAATTTCACATATTCCTATAAAAATCATGGGTAAAATAATTGAGAAACATTTTACTGTAGTTCTTGATACACATCAGCCTTTACTAAGCACTGTCATCTAGGGGTTACCTTAGGTGCTGGGGTTTACAGAGGTGGGGAACGTGGTAGACCCTACCCCTAAAGAACCTGTCATCCTCTAGGTAGAACAGGGCACTTCTGCAGGAAAGGAGAAGAGGATGCCCAATTGTTTGTATCTGCTTGAAAAGCTTGAAAATAAAATTGAACCACGGTAGAAAAAGGCATTCTCTTCTTGGTCACCACCATAAAATAACTTATAATTGTGGTATATATGTATATGATGTCCTTTTCACATGTGACATCCTTCTTTAGTGTTTAGATTTAAATTTTCCCTCATGGTTTAGAGGTTATGCATTTAACCTCACCCCAGTCTGCTCAGATTCTTACTGATGTCATTTTTCTGCCTGTAGGCTTACGGAGTTCCTATGCCAGTCAGCACAGCCAGCTGGGGCAAGACCTTCGTTCCGCTGTGTCTCCCGACTTGCACATCACTCCTATATATGAGGGGAGGACCTACTATAGCCCAGTATACCGCAGCCCGAATCATGGCACTGTGGAGCTGCAGGGATCACAGACTGCGTTGTACCGCACAGGCTCAGGTGGGCATCTGCACTGTTCAGCTGCTTCCCAGTCCAACAGGCCCAAGAATAGAAGGATCCTAATGAGACTGGGTTCAGTTAGAGTGAAATCATGTTGCCTATTTGGTTGTCAGATAAACAGCTGTGACAGCACATCAATAAGTAGTAAATTGAAGTTCATTTAGTACCTATTTATAGGTGATATATTTTTACCTTAGTTCAATGTAATCAATGGGCATAGTGATTGGACTGTTAATTCACAAATAAGTTTATAGAGCTATAAATCTGATTCTTCAAGAGTTAGAAGCACTTCAGATATAAAAAGGAAAGCCTTTGTTGGAATATGTCTTTGTAATTTCAGTTGCCAAGAACATGTATTTGGAAGACATCCATACATGAGTTACCTGGCTCTCTTTGATTTAGCATGTATGTAGTCGAAGTGTATTTGATATTACTCTTCTTAGATATTGGACTTCTTCCGAATACTTAATATAAAATGTGAAATAAATATTCCTTTTGCCGGACTCAATCTGGGGTGGAATGTAATAGCAGCATATAAAAAATAGGGAGTTATAAAAATAGGGAGAAATACTGCATCATACCATTGCTCCCCACACTCACATTTACACCACACTGTATGTCCTGATAGAGAAGAAATTCGCCTGTGACTGTGTGAGCTGCTGGTTGTGCTGCTGTGGCTGACTTGGCTTATGGAGTCTTAAGAGGCCCATCCTTTTTATTTTTTCAAAGTAGTACAGATTTATTAACATGCCCACAAATGAACTCTAGGTAGCAGTGATGATGTGCTCCTAAAGGCATAGCTTTAAGAGATGTACAAAAGATTGTATTTGAATTTATTCTTCGGGCACAAACAGTTAGGATTTTTCACTTAGTAGAATGTACCAGTCTTTAAAAATATTAGTAAAGAAATATTTCACTTATTCTTATGTTCTCTAAATTGAGGGAATTCTTTAATAGGACCAAGAAATAATAGTGTTATTACAGTCTTTCAATTCCTGCATGAGTCATTGAAGAGATACCTAGAACAATAGTTAGGAAAGAAATGTTAAGTACAGTGTATATTACCTTTATCCATAGCATTGTGCAATAATTTAAGAGTAGCTATAGAAAACTTTGTTATATCAGTCTTATGGATATATCTTTCCAGTGTTATCAAAATTCATGGGTCTATAATTGTACTAAGTAATCTTGATACTTATGTAATCTAAGTGTTTCCACTTGATGGCTTCAGTTATCTAAAATTTGAATATCTTGTTTTTATTGTTAAATGAAAGTTTTATAAGTACATTTTTACTCTTCACTGCAAACTGTCAATAAAATTGACAAGATCATGTGTATTAAAAATGTAAGTTACTTTTAAGCACAAATGAGCTAGATTTGTAAAATGTGACAGTAAGGAATTTTATAGTTGCTACAAGGTACAATACTCCTTAAATTTAAAAATATTTGACCTTAAAAAGTATAACCTCATATATAGCATACTAATATATTTTTTTTAATGTTGACTTTTCTAGTAGGTGTTGGAAATCTGCAAAGAACATCCAGCCAACGTAGTACCCTTACATACCAAAGAAATAATTATGCTCTGAACACAACAGCTACCTACGCTGAGCCCTACAGGCCAATACAATACCGAGTGCAAGAGTGCAATTACAACAGGCTTCAGCATGCAACGCCTGCCGATGATGGCACCACGAGATCCCCATCAATAGACAGCATTCAGAAAGACCCCAGGCAAGTGCTGGCTATGAGTTTCCAGAATGCGGCAGTATCACGGAGCCACCACTTCCTTTTGACTTTTAGCGCATATTACCAAGTCTATTATAATAGCAGCAGCTCCTTACCGTTATCATTTCTAGTTGTATCCCAGCAATGTAGGCTTTTGAAGTTAATTTCATTTAAAAGATGGATTCCTTCTTTCAGTGCTTTAATAATGAGTCAGAGAATGCATAAGTTGGTGTGAATAACTGCAGCATTAATCACTAAATACTTCACCAAGGCAACTACCTAGGATATAGGATAGCCTCTTAACTTAAATTACACAAGGCTTTTAAAAGATTCTTTTCCTCCTTTTCCTTTATCCTGATTGACTTCTTAGATGAAGACTTCAGAAAACACACGTGCTTGTTTTAACTGGAAAAAACCAATGTTGTGTGCATTATCATTCATCTTGGTCAGTGCTACCTAGTGTTTTTGTTAATTAGGTGTTTTTTGAAAAGTTTTCTGCTGTTTAGGAGAAACTTTACAAGAAATTTAATGGAAATCTTCATAACTCTGAAGCAAAAAATACTTGGCAAATAGTTGATGTTTCCTTCCTTTGGACTTTACTTGACCATGTAGAAGGCATTTTTTATTAGACTGGATATGAGTCATTTAATATTTGATTTTGGAAAACTTCATCTTTAGCAAGACCTATTTAAAATATTCAGGAAATAAAGAATATATATTTAGAAACTAAAGAGAATTTTTGTTTTTGAGAGCAAAGTTAATAATAAATTTTAAGTAGCTGCAGTGTTATTTTAAGGTGTATTTACACAATTTCATTCACTCTTTGCCCACAAGTAGTTGTTTCACTATAGGATTGTTATAGTTACCAATTTATTTTTAGCAACCAACTAACATATGCTAATGAATATAAGTTAAAAGCATAGGTGAGATTTTAGTCATTTAAATAAGTGTGGGTTTTAGAAGTGAGTCAGAAGATCACTGTTGCAGTTAAATCATTACACCTGTTCACAATCTTATGCCTAAAATTCTCCAGGGTTTATACATGCATTGGATTCTCTTAGTCCTTGTTTGTCACCTTGTTGTCACTTTAAGGATTTTTTTTTTCCTTTTAATTCTTTAAATGTAAATACAGTGTAATATAAGTCAGAAATGTGACCTGATTTCTTGAAACATGGATAGAACTGAAAGAGATTACCATGAGTAAAACAAGTTAGAAGGAGAAAGACAAACACTGGGTGGTTTCACTCATATGCAACATGTTGTTATTTAAAAAGGCAAAGGAACAGAAAAAACAAACCACAAAAATCTGACTATATAGAACTGAGATTACCAGAGCAGGAGGGTGGGTGGTTGAAAGCAAAGGGGCTAAAGGGGCTCAATAGATTGTGGTAGAAATTATTGCTGTTTTGGTGTGCTGACTTATTTGTAGAGATAATTGAACCTATACCCCTAAAAGATGTGCAGTGTTATAATTCAGCATTACCTTAATAAACATCTATCTTGAATCACCTTTTGTCATTACAAAATTTTAAAAAAAAATTAGCTCTTACAGGATTTCATTTTTTAAATCCTCAAAGTGATTAAATACTAAGGCAAGGTAATAAAGAAAGAAATTCCTGATAGATTTTTGCACTACAGATAAATTAGACCTTACCTCCTCTGAACCTACAGAGAAGAGAATTCCTACCCAGAAAAGCAGAAAAATGTGATTAGAGCTTGGGTTTCATCTGTATTCCTGAGGCTTCAGTTTTGACCTCTGATATGAGTTGATTCACAATAAACAAGGATTTCATGTATGATAATGTCAGCTATTCATAGTATGATAATTTCATAGCCTCTTGCATAAACAGTTATGGCTAGCTTTGATTATGTGAAACTTTCCTGATAATGCATTTTGTTAGTGAATAACTGATTGGATCCTATAATGACAGGTGCTTTATTCAAACTGCAACTGGAATCTAGATGAATATGAAATTGCAATATTCAAACCAAAATAAAAAACTCTTTACAACTGCTATTTGTTAAACTTCCAATAACAACTTCAAATAGTAATTTTCTTTATTTCCAGATATAATTTCTTTATCATTATTGCTACATTATAACTAATACAGCACTGTAAAATTCTGTTTAAGACTGAAGAAGTTATGGATATTAAACTAGAAAGAAATGTGCAAGGGTCGTTTGTAGTCATGTAATTTGGAAGCAAATTTATTGGTGGTACAAATGATAACAAAAGACTTTGTATGGAAAATGAAACTGACTTAAAGAATGACAGCATTCATGATGTTACTTTTGGACAGTTCTAAATCTGTGATACTTATCAAATATTTTTACTTTTCATCCCTTTCAACATTGTTATTGTCAAATATTTCATTTATACATGCTCTATAAAATCCATAAGAGTATTTGTACTCTAGATAACTGTCTAGATAACTGTCTTTTAAAGAAACTAAGAGAAGTAAAAAATGATACTCTTTATGTCTACTCATTTATTTTTTTTATATTGTCGTCTTGTATTTCTATGAATTAAGGTTTCTATTTTGACACATTTCAGCCTAAACAAATTCCTTTACCCCCTTTTTGTGTTGCTTCTATGCTGCCAACAATTCCCTGAGCTTTACTTTATCTGAATGTTTTTATTTCACTTGTTTTAAAAGTATATTTTTGCTCAATGTAAAACTCAGGATTGACAGGTGTTTTTCTTTTTGTGCTCTAAAAGATGTCATTCATTGTCTTGAGATCTACATTATTTCTCATGAGAAATCAGATATCACGTGTATCTTTCTTCTTATATAACATGACTTTTAGATGACTGCCTATAAGGTTTTTCTCTTTATCTCTGACTTACAGCAATTTTACTCTGACAGACCCAGATACAGTTTTCTTTGCATTTTTTTTTTTTTTTCTTTTTCTTTCTGCCCCAAGACTTCTCTCTTCTTCTGGGATAGCTTACATTTCCTCATAGGTTACTGAAGTCCTGTTTGGCTGTTTTTTTTTTAATTCTTTTTCTGTTTTTATTCATCTGTCTTCAAGTCTATTGTTCTTTGGTCTGTGATTTGCTGTTAAGTCCATCCAGGCATTTTTCTTTTATTCTAGGCACCTGAACTTATTTCTCATTTTTATAGTCTCCATATGTCTGATGTCATTCCCCCATCTTTTCACTTATTTTTATAACCTTTTCCTTTAACACTTTGAGCATATTTGTTAAAGCCACTTCTGATAATTCTAACATCAATTTTTCTCTAGGTCTTTTTCTGTTATTTGCTTAGTCAACATCTTTATAAATCACATTTTCCTGTTTCTCTCATATCCAGCAATTTTAAATTATGTGCTAACTATTGTGAATGATATGTGATAGATGTTCTGTTTATGTTGTCTCACATTAGGTTTCTGAGTTTGTTGTGGCAGAAAACTAAATAGCTGACAGGTGCTTTTTGTTTGTAGAGATTATTTGTTGTTACTGTTTCTGTTTTTGCTCTTAGAACAGTTCTTTTTTCAAATTTATTTAGCTCTTGGTCATAGTGTATGGCCACTACTCTGTGACATGTTCCTTACTTCTGAAAGTGGCCTTTTACTTCAGGTATCAGAAAATCATTTGATTTTTCGGAAAAGAGTGGATGGAAGAAGGAAGTAATATTTGAAGTTAAAGACCATGTAAGAAGTTATGTAAGGACTGAATGCAGATCAGTGCTCAAAAGATCTGTCCTCTGACTGAGCTTCAGCATCAATTAGTCATGCCACACACTCAGTCCTGAGGCAGCCGCTCTCTACCAGACCTAACCTATGCCATGAGCATGCATATCTTAGCACTCAATTCGGGACTCCAGGGTAGTCCTCAAAGCAGATTCTGGTAGGCAGTGCTGCCATCCATCTGGCCCATAAATTGATAGCAGTCTCTCCAAGGTAAATTGCTACCTAACATCAACATTGCACTTAGTATTGCCCATGCCTTATTTCCCATCTCCTGCTGGAATCCGTCCTTTGTGTTTTGTGACCATCATAGCACCCAAGGATGCTGGGAAATCTTGACCATTCCTGTGCCATTTAAAGAGGACAGGACAGAAGTTTGTATTTTTAATGATTATGAATCATCAGGCAAAGATTAAATCATTTTCCTTGCAGTCTATTAATTACAGCATACATTTACATAATAGACTTCAGACAGGTTTTCATCAAAAATAGTTAACATAGTTTCAGTGCATAAAAGCAAATTTATTTTTCACCCAAGAAATGCCCCTTTTTAGAATTTTTCTGAAATGATGAGTACTAATAAAGCTGTCTATGTTGTATGTTTATATACATCTTCACAATTTAAGTATCAGAGTCACCCTAAGAAAAAGGTAGACATTATAGATTCATTCTTATTTTTCACTTAGGGAAACTAAAGCTCAAACTATTTTAACTAGTTTTTAAAATCACACAGTAATTGAAGAACCTGAGACTTTAATGAAAGAAGTCTAACTCCAAGTTCTGTGCATTTGGAATTAAACTTCTTACATTAAAGTCTCAGATATTCTGCTCTGTTATCTTCCTTGTCTGGGCAATTGTGATATTTTTAGTTTCTGCCGTGACATTATCTTCTAGCCTGTCCGTCAAGCCAGAAATCTCCATTTAACTTCAGGTATCAGAATATCATTTGAATGTTCGACAAAGAGTGTGTAGATGAAGGGAGTAATATTTGGAGGTAAAAAACCATCTACGTGGTTACCAGGGTAATCCAGGCAAGCTCCAGGGGAGGAATGGATAGACTTGGTTTATATTAAGTATTTTTGAGATAGTAGGATTTGTTCATGGGTAGATGAGAAAGGGGATGGTGGAGGAGAGAAAAATTAGAGATGGCTCTATTTAGTTTAAATAATGTGTAGACAGTAGATAACCTCCTTGCCAAAATCTTTTCTGATTCAAATACATTTCCTAGTTGACCACCAGAGGTACCTTCCTTATAAATGTGGCTATGTTACATTCTCTCATTCTCCTGATTCAAAACCTCCATTAACTCTGTTCTTTATGTCTGGACCACCTAGATCTCACTAACCTATTCCATATAATATTACTAATTTTCCAGTTCCATGTCAGTATTTAATGTTAATAGTGCCTGTCTCATAGAAAGCAGTCATGGTAAGTGAGGTAATTCATACAAGGCTCTTGACGGAATGCTTTGAGTAGTTAAGTTCAATAAACAATTAATGTTTTGTGATTAAAACTAAACTTTTCAGCTTGCATGCTAAGTCATGTCTTATTTAGTCTGTACCTCCAGTATCTGCCCTGGCACATATTAGGAACATGTTAGGAATTCAATAAATATTTTTTCAAATGAGTGATATGTCTGGATATGTACAGGCTTGGAATGACCTGCCCCATTGCAGTAGTCAACTTAGTACATGGAGCCTTCCCAAACCAAGAAAAACTCTGGGCCTTTAACACCAGGGCAATTGTAGGCATTAGTTTTTTAAATGAAAGTATAATTGACATTAGTTTCAGGTGTACGACCTAATGATTTGATATGTGTGTATATTATAAAATGATCACCACTGTAAATCGAGCTAGCACCCATCATTGCACATAATTTTTTCTCTTATGATGAAAACATTTAAGAACTTCTCCCTTAGCAACTTTCAAGTATATAATAGCAAGCTGGTCACCATACTGTACATTGCATTCGCTGTATCATTAATTTTAAAGATTTCTTAATGTTAGCTTTTCATTAACAGTTTACTTTGTCATATACTGAAAATCTGAGCTTTTATTGCCTTTCCATTTATAAGAAACTGGCCTTTAAATAAGATAAACATAAATTCACATATAATTAGGATTCCCAGCAGTTGACCAATCAAATAACAGGAAATGTTGATGGTATGATGGTACCTGAAAAAGGGCAAGTATAAAGGCATATATTCTTATGCTGTATATGACTATGTACTCATACAGGAAGTGAAAGAGATAGGGGTTAAAGACAGACTGAGGACAGAGGACTTGTTCAGATGCTGCTCAGCTGTTGACTAACTTAAAGCAAATTTCATATCCTTTCTCCCTCAACCTCCGAATCTATAAGCTGTTTATAAGAAGAAATGTATTCATATACATAAACTGTCTACCATAGTATCTAGCACACAAGTGCTGTTCATAAACTATTAAATTGAATGCAACCATAATCCGGTCTCTGGAAAAAAAAAATCTGTGCACACATGTGAACATTTCCATACATGATAAAGAAAAAGACTCATGAAAAAAGTTTCTCTAGTTCTAGGATTACTGATAAAATACTTGTCTTTTATAACTGTGTTTCTATCTTAAAATCATGAACAACTATAAATATTATATTTCATAAAAGTTATCAAGTCCATGGTATTTGTGATGTTCAGGCTGAGAGCAGCTCCATCTGTTCTATGAGCTCTTCTTCCTCTTTCCTCAGGTATGACATTTCCTCTAACTGCACTTGTTTACCTGAGCCTTGCACCTGCAGATTCCTTATAGAGGTAGAAGGGCATAAAATTAGAATCAGCAAAAGAAAAATAAGAATGGAAAAGTTACTCATATTAAGAACTTTTTTTCTCTGGATTTCTGTGCATCACGATTTCTAAAGGTCATAAGCACCTGGTCTTCTATGTATGTTCATCAGGGATTAAAAATTGTTCACATAGATATTTTAGGACTTTTGTGAGTTCCGATTTTCATCTTAGATTAACTTTTTTCCTTGTAATAAATGTTTCCTTCATTGTATTGTTAAAACACAGAATTCCTTGCTGAAGCTGTTTTCCTCTTGTAGGGAGTTTGCCTGGCGTGATCCCGAGTTGCCTGAAGTCATCCACATGCTGCAACATCAGTTCCCGTCTGTGCAGGCAAATGCAGCAGCCTACCTGCAGCACCTGTGCTTTGGTGACAACAAAGTGAAGATGGAGGTACAGCACCTAGTGTCCTGGGTGCCCCGATGAGATTGCCTTTCTGCTCAGCAGCCACATGTTTGGGTGCTTAAGAAAGCACCAGATGCAATTCAGAGACCTTTTAAGGGGATCATGTTTTGGTACCAAATAATACTCTTCTACTTCCTGACAATGCACTCCAGTTCAGGAAGAACTAAGATGCGTTTCTGTGTGTCTTGAAGTGCTGTTTGCATTTTCAAACTGTGTCTTTTTGTTAATATATTTATAAAACCTGAAGCAAAAAATAATTTAACCTACATTTTTAAGATATTTTCTGAAAGTCTGTTAGGTGAAAAATGAACTCATGTATCTTATGAGATCCTGTTTTAAGATCGGCACCAATATAGTAATTAAGTTACCAAGCATTCATAATCATTATTAATAATGAGAATATATGGATATTTTATTTGTTTTTAATGTTTTTTTCAGTTATAAAATACAAAGAATCTTTGGTTATTGGATAGTGTTTTTTAAAATAGATTCTTTTAGCTTTTTAAGTCATTTCCCTTGTGCCTTGTCATGTTGTTCATCAGCTTAACATGCAAACCAATTATACCAGTTACAGACTTAAAGGTGGGTACAGTAAAATAATGCCCAAAAATAATCATGGAATATGCTAGTGAATTAACAAATGAAGGAAAGCTAGCGAGAAAAGCCTTAAAAACAATCTTAGGAATCAAATGACTTAAGTTGAAAATCCTTTCCTGTGTTTTATTGTGCTTGTGTGCATACATTGTACTCAGGAGTAAAAGCACAAATCTGGTGATAGTCAGAGGTTCAAGGTGGTATTAGTGCATCTGGCTCTGTCTCCCTTTCCTTTTTTAAGTATGAGCCCAGAAAAAAGACATTCATCTTTATAGTGTTCTTTAGGTTAGTTAAAGATGTGTCATTCAGAATAAAGGTTACCCTTTTGAAATGATCTGGAATTGACCATATTGACCTTGCCACACAGATTTTTGTTTAATCACTGATTAGTTACTGTGACTTAGGCCTGGTACCTGTTTCTCATTCTAGGTATGCAGGTTAGGAGGAATCAAGCATCTGGTTGACCTTTTGGACCACAGAGTTTTGGAAGTTCAGAAGAATGCTTGTGGTGCCCTCCGAAACCTTGTTTTTGGCAAGTCTACAGATGAAAATAAAATAGCAATGAAGAATGTTGGTGGAATACCTGCCTTGTTGCGACTATTGAGAAAATCAATTGATGCAGAAGTAAGGGAGCTTGTTACAGGTGAGTAGAGAATATGCACTATGTACTTGTCCTGCAGGATATGTTGAAAACCTTCTAGTCTGTGTCCTTGTATGGTAGATTGTGAAAGGTTTGGAAATTCTAAGTTGAAGATGATGATGCAATGCTCACAATTTTAATGCAGGCTGTAATTTAATCTAGTTATGGAAAAGATATTTATGTTGCTAAAAGGTTGTCTTTATTAGTATCAGTATTCTATTTATTAATGCTTAAATATCAGTAGATATTGATCTTGTTCAGAGGACTGAATATGTCCTTTCATTATGTATTCCATATTAAATATATGTATATTTATTAGTAGACTGACTTTTATTGTGAAAATAAAACACACATAATGAATCTTTGTAGCCCCGTGTTGTAATGCCAGTAATCCCTATGTTTGGGGGATGTAAAGGTGAATAAAGCCCAGTTTCTGCCCTCAAGTAGAACCTCCGATTCAGAAACAGAAGTGGTTTTGTAAATGTAAATAAAAAGTAACTACTTCCTAGATTCAGTGGAGGTTGCATGGATAGCACACAGGATAACAGGGAAGTTTTCTGACTGATATGAAACGTTGTTCTGAAGAATGAGGAACCAAACACGTATTTCCAGTCACAAGCACTAGCTTGGAGCCAGCATTGTATATGGAATCAGTGCTATACCAGCAGGAAGAAAATGCTGAAATGAGATGAGGCTAGAGATAAATACAGGCCTGCTTTGGGGAACTTTTATGAAGAATTGTATCTCACATGTAGTAGGAGTGATTATAGGGCATGTCATGACCAGTTCAGACTTTCAGATGCATTCTTCAGCAAAAAACAGAGTGGAAGACTGATTTGAGGAAGATAAGCCTAGAAATAAAAGCTTAAACTCTACCAGTGATAGAAGGAATGGGCAGTGGAGAAGGTTATGGAATAGGTCAGAGCATGGGGTTCTAATGTGGGGAGTAAGATCAGAAGGCACCAAGTGAAGTCCCGCTTGAGAGACTGGATGTCATACGATGGTCAGCTGAGTGCAAGAGCACTTAAGTTTGAGATGAAAGGACATTCTATGGAAGGCAAATTAATGATAGCATTATTTAATGACAGTCTTATTTACAATAGAGAGTTGAGAACACACTGAATATTTATTAGTAGGAAAATGGTTAATTAAATTGCATTACGTTCATAGGGTCAAACCACATACAAGTGTTAAATAAATGTGTTAGAACTATCTATAACAGAATATATAAATCTCTAGATGCATTGCAGAATGAAAAGCCCAGTGTAATTAATAAAGGAGAATCAGCTTTCTCATAGATATTAATGTACTCCAAGTAAGCTTTGAAACAAATACTAAATGGAGTGTTTATTCTTAAACTCTGGAATAGACCTCCTGACTTAAAGCATTTCAAATACCAATACTTTAACACTTCTAAATTACAGATTGATTTATTAGTATGTACTTCCTTTTTCTAAAATGCTTTTGGGGCATCTCACCAAAAAATAATTTGCTCATCTGCTTGTGTGATTTATATAAAATATGAATGAGAACAAACTAAAGAGAATTAAAGGGGAAGAAAAGGACTAGAAACATTTTCCTTTTAGAAGTCAACATAATCACTGATTATATCCAACAGCTTTCCCTAAGCTCCCTGTTTGGCACGTGTATTTGCTGTACATAAGTACTGCTTTGAAGTTTCTTTCTGATCACTTTGAACTGCTGTGTAATGTCAAAGTATATTCTTCCAGTATTGCACCTGTCAGCAGTGTATGCAGAATGACGTGGGAGAGCTCCCCCAGACATCAGCAGTGATACCAGCTGACACCTGACGGTAGAAGCATAGGTTCTGAGATTTGGTTCTGTTTTGAAGAGCTAGGCAGATTTATCACAACTTGCTTCTTAGGTCCTAAATATCAGCTTTTTTCTTTTCTCTTTTAATCATTTCTCATGGGAACAATGTCTTTTGGGTTTTCCTCCCTGTGGGAAAAAAAGTGTTAAGTGCCTTTTTAGAGTTTAACTGAAGGAATTTGTAAAATATAGCTATGAACACGATGGAAATTTGAAAGTCTGTCTGATGACTTCCTTTTCACAAGACTCAGTAAAATGTATTTGACTAGAAGGTGACTTCTCTAGTAAGGGTTTTTATGGACTAATTTACCTACTGCATACTCAGAATGTAAGTGTTAAATGTGTTCCTTCGTATTTTGTCATTTCTTTATGGGTACTAACTGCTAAAGATACAAGATTTTTCAAGACATGAACTTTGAAGGGATTTTAGTGTGTCCTAATTCAAATAGTGTTATTTCCTCAAAAGATTGCCTCAAAGGTAAAACTGTAAATAGCACCTTAGTTTTTCTGCTTTGGAAACCAGTGGTGACCAGTGTTTTTCAAGATTAAAGAAGTATTTTTTGACCATATTTTTAGAATAGGGAGTATACAGAATTGGGTAGTAACTATATACTTTTACAACTAAAATCTGATTCTGCTATGTAGACTGGGTACTTATGAAATACTCTCTTGAAAAGTAGCCTTAGCTTTGGAAAGATAGTGGTCAATTCATACTTCACTCATTTGACATACGGAAGAGTTGCACCAGAGGATTTCAGAAGTGATTTTCTAGTTTCAAAAGATTAGATGTCAGCCTAAATTTGATTTGTTTATAAACATTATCCAGCTACTGTGAAACTACCAAGTCATAATATCAGTCTAGCATAATTGCGTGTGTGTTGTGTATACAGATATTTGTAAGCCTAATATTTGGAGGTAAGAAAAATTATACTCTATACTCATTTCTCAGTTCTAAAACTTAGTAGTATCAACCTTAACTAAATTTCCATTATTTTAAGTTTAATTCATCACTGATATGCTTTAAAGAGTGGTTTTATCAAGTGATCTTCAACTCTTTGCTCTCCTCATGTCAAATATTCACAGCTGTCTTTAAAGTCGTAGATCCCTTCAAATCACAGGATTTGAGGGAACCTCAGGCTTCATGTTCCCCAGTCAGCCATCTAATACTAGAAACCCTGGTGCAGCTTCCACACAAAGTAGCCATCCACTGTGTGCCTGAACTCACAGGAGCTCAGTACTTCAGAGGTTAAAGACAAGCAGGGGTTTATTCAGAAAACAAGGAAGATAAGCCTTCAAGGGCCTGGTTTGTCTAGGGCTGGCCTCTCAAGAGAAATCAAGTTAGCCCTCAGTCCAACTTCCTCAGCCCTTCTAAACAGGAAAGTATATCTTCATTAAAATATGTCTGCTCCAAAATAAGGAGCAGGGTACTATAAGATCACATCACCCACATTCTTCTGAATGGCCCATCTCATAAAAATCTTCCTGGAAAATAGAACATTATCCTTCTGAATTTCATTGTTCTGCCCACGTCAATACAGATTACTGTTGCCCTGGCCAGTCCTGCATGATGTTTGGGATTTGTAGATTGTAGCCTAAGAGCTCTTCAGTGGAAATTTAGTCAATAGAATCACTTTCAAAATATTTTATTAACTGAAGAAATTACTCTCCCCTTGTAATCAGAGATTCTATTACTGTTAACATTAAGTAATTCAAACTAGTTATTAATCCACAGCCTTTTTTTCTCCTAGAAACCTTTGTTTCAGTTTGGCACTTTTAATATACTCAAGTAAAGAAATTTTATCTCCTTTGAAAAAGGTACCATACCTTTGCTTCAATTGTGCTAACTGCCCAGGGCCTACATTTTTGGATATGTCTTTATTTGCTTGGGGAGGAAAAAAACTTTCCCCAAGTATATATTCACAAGGAAGTATGGCTGTCATTATTAATTAAAATAGTTCTCCTATATGTAACATGATTCTTGTATTTTCTTCATTGTGTTGAACATTTTCCAGGTTGAAACCTAATGAGCTTTTCTGTTAGTGATTGCTGACATAGGTGGATGCTTAAAGTTCGTTTTGTTCTTTTAATTATTATTACAGAGGTATTTTAGCCTTTATTTTGCTTGAACTTGAAAGCTAGATGAAATATGGTTGTTCCCCAGCTGGGATATAAAGTGGATGTCTGCTCGGCCCCAAACTATGGATGGAAAGTGGGAACATCTTGTCACTAGAAAAGATATGTTGAGCTCATTTGTTCAAGATAATTAAATAGTGTTTCTAAACTAGGAAATATGAGTTTCAAGTTATTGAGAATCCTGCAAGCATCATTTTTCAAAACTACAGAAATTGAAGATAATGTAAAGAATCTAGAGACTAGCCTGTAATATACCAGCTGTCCTCAAACTCTCACACTTGTATTACTCCCATTAACACTAGTGTTAAACAGCAAAAAGTAGCCTTTGTTCTTGATTAATAATAGACTTCATTTAAATGACTGCTATATTCTCATTCCTTCCAAATTTGCAAGTAATTATTCATCCATATGGCTAAGTAAAATATTTCCACACTGTTTATTTTATAATTTTTGAAAGCTAGATGGATTCCAGATAGGATGCAGAACTTGAAATTGGACAAATTCCCTTCTTGATCATTAGCTCCATATTTCCAATTAGACAATAAATTAATTTTTTTTTAAAGTTAACCACACACAAAGGAAGAGTGGGTGGACTAGGCTGCAGTTTAAGAAGCAGCAGGAGTTCTGTAAGGGCAGATTAGTGGATATACATCCAGACTTTTAGATTGTTACATGCTGCTGTAGAATAATATCATTTACTAAACCTGTCCCATTGACCTTATTAATATGCCTTCACAGCAGTCATTTCTTCACTGGTGCAGAGAGGAGTTGTTGGTCTGTTCCTTTCTGTCCTACTTTTATAGGTCCCTGGAGCCATCAGGAGCTACATGAGTAGTTTTCAGAAGTCCAACAATATTCCCTTCCAAATCTCAACCCAAATGAGTAGAATCCTAATCACTTGGCCCACTTTATTAAGCAATAGCAATAGAAACACATACTCTGTTATCATTGAACATTTCCAACCCTAAAAACCTGTTAATGAGAAATACAATTTCAAACAAAAAATGTTCAGTTTATAACAAGACAAAAAGTTTGTTATAAACGAAATGACTCTCAGTTCATAGTCAACAGAACTTTAAATGAGAGAAAAACCCCATTCTGCCCCAGTATTACAAAGAGACAGTGGGGTCTAGAGAGAATGAATGCACAATTTGGAATCCTAAAGTGTAGACTGAACACCTTTCTTTACCTGGTCCTACTGTCGCCACTGGGCCAAGAAGTGCTGAGCAGGCACAATATCTTGCCCACTTTCAAGTATCACTTCCCTGATTTTGTCCAAGTAAAAGGAAAAAAAAAAGAAATTTCTTAATATTTCCTTTACTCTGAATTACATCCAGAAACGTAGAGAAATGTTTTTGAACCTTGCCGTTAATAGGATCACATTAAACGAATGATCAGGTGTAATCACAAAGCTTCAGCTTGTTTAGAAAACATGAATTGTGATTTTCATCTTGTATTTCTAGATTTATGGTCTGAGTATGAAAAATTTCACCTTGTTAGTGGAATATGACCTTCTATTTTGAGAGCAAGCTTCGGAATGCTGTCCAAAATGAGGAAGTGTCAAGGGTGGAGGTTCAAAGGTCACCACAGAACTCGGGTGGTCAGCCCCCAGGTCAACAGAATTGTCCAGCACAAGAATCCCTGCAGTGACACTCCCTCGGCAGACTACATAGCCAATAAATTCCAGAAAGATGGGGCCATGTGAAGAAAATCTAAAAATGAGGCTGCTTCAGAGACCCATCATGTACTTGCAAGTCTCGGGCTGTCTCTCAACTTTTGCTGGTCTTGGACAAGCTAGTTTGAAAAGTCAGTGAAGTTACTGGTGAAGAAGTACATTCCTGGAACACTCAAAAATCGGCTGTGGAATATAAAGCTTCTGTGATATTTTCTCAAATAAAACTGAAACAATGAGTGACCCCTTCCTGAGTCACAGGCTGATGTAAACTCAAGAACAGCCAAGAACTGGGCTGTACTGCAGCCCTTTCCAGAAAGGGAGATTTCCCTTTCTGTGACCTGTTCCTTCTTACAAATTTCCCCTGACAGAAAGAACTGTAGTTTCAATCTTCTTCATCAGCATTTCTGAGCTGATTTATTTTCTGTGCAAATGCCTTTCCAGGTTTTGTAGGACTGTATGACTACATTATGTCTTTTTTCTCTTCTCCCATAAAGTTGGAAGATTACATAGGAAAAAAAATATGTAAATGTGGGTCTCTAAGAATTGGATTTCTAGAAATTGATTCATCTTTTCAAAGATGTTGTGATCCTCCTTTATACCTAAAAAGCAAGCACAGAAAGGCAGGCTAACCTTTATGATATCTAGAGACATTAAATATCTATCACTCCTATCTGTCAAGTGGGAAAAAAACCAGCAGAAGCAATCCTCTCTAGGCCCGGTACAAGTCTTCACTTTCACACTGGGAAGCTTCCTTCCCTCAGCTTACCAAAACACCATCCCTAGGCCATAGTGACCACTATAACCCTGAGTCAGCCTTCTATTGCCTGATGTGGAGGGTGCATTAGCTGTGTGCAGGAATCTCAGAGCAGTGACATGAACAAGGATAGCCCCTCCGCCTTACCCCCCCTCCCACAAAGATTACTTATCACCTAGGGAACTAGCTGTGTCCACTAGCAGGGCAACCATCCAGCAGGCTGAATCCAACAGGGCAGGAAGAAGAAGTCCATGAGTTGCCTATAAGCCAAGAGCACTTTCAGTTGCTCTGGGGCCACCACACAAATCTCAGGATCCTTTGTAAAGATGGTAGTTCTTAGGAATCCTGGAAAGGACTGTACACCATCCACCAGGATTTGTTTGCTTCAGAATCTATCCAGATTAAGGCACTGCTATAATTAAAGATGGTATTTTTGCCCCGCCCCCCACCCCCCAGTAATTGCTTTCCCATTATCTCAGTTCCATTTTAGCTCCATAGTTTTTTCTCGGCACTTCAATCCTGACTTGAGTGATTTGCCTGAAGCCACAAGCAGAAGATATATTTTTATTGCACAGCTCTTCCCACCACCCCCTTGAGTTCCTCATTACTCTCAACAGCAACATATTCTCATACATATGCCAAATTGCTGCCTTATCTTTGACACCACTCTCAATTTGCATCAGTCTCCAAATTCTCATCGGCCAGCACATTCTCTAGCTGGTAACCTTCCTATCTCTTCGCACCTTCATCCAATCACATCACCCTGAACTGCCACCTAGAACATAGGCACTCCCAAACTTCCAAACCTGCCAGTCTAAATCTGCAGCCCTTTCCTCACCTTTCAGAGTAGTGCCTACCTCAAGGCTCTCTCACTTCTCTTCATTCCCCATGCCCATCTGGAAAGGCCTCCCCCAGAACCCCCTCCATTGCCCTACCCTGGCCCCTGCCCTTCACACTGCACCTCAGTCCTACACAACAGCATGGGTATGGCTTTAAAGTCGGAGTGACTTGTCAGTCTTCCTGTCTCTGGGATATTAGTGCCAGCCTCCCCAGTAATAAACACGGTAGCTGCTGCTTGGTGTTTTTGTGAGGATAGATGTAGAGTGTCTGTGAACTCTACTTGTTGCTCTTCCCACTGGGATCCTTTGCCTCAGATACCTTGTCTTGTGACTGGCAGTGCCTTCTGAGAGCAGAAAACTCACCTGCATATTTTCCTAATCCTTCATCAAAAAAAAACAGTGTCTCCACCTGCCGTGTCCAGCAGATGTGCAGTCCGGGACACATGTAATCCTGGTAGCTACAGTTAAAAAAGAGACAGGTGCTGTTTGTTTTAATGATAGAGTTTATTTAATTCAATAGTTCCAGAATAGTCACTTCAACTTATAAACAGTATAAAAATTATTATGATTTTTTACACTTTCATTTTGGGGGTATCAAATATTCATAATCCAATGTATGTTTTATACTTATAGCACATCTCAGATCCTCTAGCCACATGTCAAGAACTCAGTTGCCACATGTAGTTGATGGCTACCATATTGCATAGAAAAGATCTGTACCATACTAGGTATAAGTGTGTGAAAACCATGAGAACTGCGTAAGTTTAATTGTGGTAGGGTTGCAGGTGATATTATGGTGACAGATTGAAGTCAACACAAAGGCAGAAGTTAAATACAACCCTACTAGAATTAAGGAAGAGCTTCTGGGATTGCTGCAATGGAAAAGTGTTTTGACTAGATCCTGATTGCCTTGGCCAGAGGTGGTCTAGGGTATACCAATTGAGACGGGCTAGGAGTAGTCAGGGGGCCTGGGTTCAGAGACCCACATACCTCTCGTATTGTCCACAGTTGATGTTTGAGATGTACTTACTCCCACCCTCCAATGCTACCTGTAGCCTTGATAGTTTATATTTTCACTGTTTGTAACATTTCTTTCCTCTTTTGTCAAAAATGCTCACAGCTTGAGTATAAAAGAACACCAGTTTGTTTGAAGGACTGTAGGTCCAGAATTGCCAGACAGGGAAACAGACCATACCAGGCAGTGTTCCTGACCTTGGGAACCAAATAAGAGTCAGGGTATTAACTGGCTATCCTAGGGACAGTGGGGCAAAACATCGTCTTGGCTGTGATAATACTTTTCATATCCCTAAGTCTTGGGAATTTCAGTTATCATGGACATCTTATGAAAGAGCATGACTGAAGCAACTTTCAGAAGCAGATACTGCGAATGAGGCTAACTCATGAAAGAAAATGCAGGACCCTGCGCAGCCGCAGTAATATTTGAAGTGTACTAGTGCTTTTTTTTTTTTTTGGTTATTTTAGTTTGCTTTTTTGCAGTATCTCCAAAACACTTGTGTGGTTTTTATTTTAGGTTTTTGTAGGGTTTCTTCTGTAACTATGAAATGGCATAAATTACATACTATATAAAAATCAATGGTTTTATATTTCTTACATACCAGTATGCAAAACATTTGTGTAGCTACTTTATATTTTTGATAAAAGAGGAAAAACATTTTCTAAATGCTAGTTGGTTGGTTTGTTTTAATGTTCTTTAGGATATACATTTTTCTACTAGTTCTATTATTTTAACTAATCAGTAACATCAGTTTCTAATTTCACTATAAGATTATCATTTGGCCACTGAAATAGCTATAAAGCTAGTTTTAAATGTGAGCTCTTTCAATATTCTACAGTATAAGATTTATGTGAAATGGTATTTTTAATTACTTTATTCATTCTTTGTAGGGAAAATAAACATTCATCTCTCTTGGCAGTGTTACATTATGATTATTGGTTACTTATAATTATGTGTACTTTCTCCTGCAATAGAGAATAAACAGCCTTTTCTACAATAATATGCATTAAAATTCCCTAATATTTTCTAGATTAGTTTGTATATTCTCAGTCCTTGCAACAAATAGCTAATTGCTTTAAATTAAATAAAAACTTCAAGATTTCTATGCCAAGTTGTAGTTTACTTTAACTTTAGGAACCAGGAGATAATAGTGTACTACTAGATATTTTTGAAGCAAATTTTGCATTAGGATGTCGGAACTGGAGGTTTATCATGTTGATGGAGAATGCTAATCCTCCAGCTCTCTATTTCCTTCAATCAATCTTGCTACATTGGGGAGTTGGTATATTTTCTATTCATTACTTAATGCTCTGGCAGCATTCTTCCTGACCCATTAAATGAAGCCCTAGACAGACTGAGTGGAGAGAACATTGTTTTATTATGACTTTAGTAAGGTAGAGCGCACACAGGTATTATTAGCTCATCTTACGAATGGCACATTTTGCTGTGAGTAGAAAAGCCAAATTAATCATCCCATAGCTAAGGCTTTTAAGTTTAATTGATGCTTCTTCATCCAATATTAGTTGATCAGAACTGGTTGTTTTGGCTTTCCATTCTTATTTTTCAAACAGGAAGTGGAAAAGAAAAACCAATGAGGCTTGCTTTGATGTTCTAAAATAGCCAGTTAAATCCACACCAAATGTTGTAGCTCTGTGTATGACTTGGGAAAGTACAGGATTAGTGGGATAATATAACTTGAAATACAGGATGATAAAACCACCTTCATGTGAGCTCTTGAATGCCTCAGACTTACCAGAAAGAAAATCTTACCCTTTTTTCTGAAGTTCCAGAAATGAAAACCCCGAGTGATTGCTTTTATGAGTTATCAGTCATCTCAGATTATCAAGAGATACTACAGTTTGTCTACTGAAGAGTTACAACGCTTAAACAATTTAACATTTTGTAATTAGGCAATACTGGTCCTTTCTGTTTTTCAGTTTGAGGATCGAGGATACTGGCATGTTAGATTAACTTTAATTTGTGATTCTGGAAGATGTATCAGCGACAAGATCTCTTGTTCCCATAGCTAGGTGGTAACCTTCTGTCTTGACCTTTGAATGAAAGCTGGACAAAACTGTTGGCAAATTTTCTTAAAGATCTAAAATAGTGTTTTGACCCTCTTCCTTAGAGACTTTCCTGACTACTCAGTTTTAAGAAAAGGCATAATGAGGAGATAATATGCAAGAACCCAGTCTGATGAGCAGAAAACAAAGGAGTTCCATGCCAAAATATGAATTCTTGAATAGATATTTTTGAGTACCAATTATGTGCCTTGCATATGCATAACAAAACATAAAAGAATGGATGATGCTGGAATATTTGTATCGTTCTATTTGCTAATCAGATTTATATTAAATTTAGAAATACAATGTTCATTGGCATTTAAAAAATGAACATGTAGGATTTCAAGCCCATAAAATAATTAAAAGGGAAACTAACTCATTTTATGCAACTTAATGCTTTAAGGTAAACTTAATGCTTTAAGGTAAAGCACACAGTGCATAGCACCAGTGAATTGATGATACTACTGTTTATACTGATCTGTGAACTTTTATGCTATACAAACCCATGTAGATTTTATGACTAGTAATAAACCTTAAGATAACATACAACTCCACTGGCCGTGTTTAATGCCTAGTAAGAAAAAGAAAGTACAGGACAGAATTCAAGTCTAGTACCTGCACAGAAATGAGGGTAATCTGCAATCTGGAAAAGATTGTCTTGCCAGAAGTAGACGTTAGAAGCATCTGGGAATGGAAGCAGGAACCGTGAAAAACAAGTTTTTCTGCCAACGATCAGAGAACTTCTAGGCATCAACTTCCCCATCCAATGTGCTAAAAGAACCACCCCTCCTCTTAGTCATGTTATCACCTGAAGCTTGTGACTCAAGCTGTTCAATTTTTTTTTTTTTGTAGAGCAGTATCTAATTTTGTACCTAAAGACTATAATAGCATAGGCTTTACTTCCCATAAACCTTGTCTGATAGTTAACTTTATTGGAATGCATTTATTCTGTGAAGTAGAACACAACATATTGGAAAGTGCAGCTCTCCCCCCTGTGTTGATTTTGTGGAGTACAGAATTTGAAAGGGTTCAACAGAAAGAGATTATGTTCCAGTGGCCTTAGGATTCTTGTTATAAAATTGTTGTAAGGGAGGTTAGATAATAACCCTTGTCCTCCACTGCCTCTAGGCTATATGCTCCTCTATGGCTTTCATATCCGGCAGGACCCATTGGTGCCCTGGGTTGAGTGGGGTTGGCCTCTCAGGGAGAAATGTTAAAGCTCTGTTTGTGACAGCCTTTATCACTCCACCTTTCTCCTCCTCAGTGCACTCTTGCTTCTGTGTTGTCTGCCTTCTCCTGTTATTTGGGTCAGAACAGCCCTCCGGGTACTCGTTTGTTTCTCATCCTTAGCTTCCAGGCCCCTTCCATGGTCATCAACCCTTTAATGCTTTACCCCTATGACAGTGCTTTTCAAGTGCCCCTTAGAGACAAAGCCCTTTTTTTCAAACAGAAGCACTCAGTGGAGCCAGCTTTGAAAACAGCTAAGTCTGGAGCAATCCCAGGTGAACTGGTGTGAGCATCTGGAACCCTGCCACCCGTTCTCCTCCACTCACTCCTCACTTGGCTGCCTCAGATCCAGTGAGCACAGTTTAAAACCATTGCTCTGAAACCTTTTGCATAGAAAAATGCAGGCTACTTTATACAACTCTGTAGAGAAACGCCATGGGTTCTAAAAGTTAAGTTCATTTGGTGAGAACTGATAGTGTGTGTCCCCCTCTTACTAGGACACAACCTGTTGCTTACCACCAGATCATAAAACGAGCAAAGATCTGTTATGGTGGAGACCACAAGACCATTCAAAGAAAAGTCTTAAAAGTCTGGGTTATGGTGAGCTCAGCCACCTCGAAGGATGGGAGCTGAGAAAGGGTAAAAGGCTTTAGGAAACAAGGGGGGAAATGACAGGCAGAAGTCAAAACCAAGTGAAAGAGCATGCACAGCTGTGGAGCAAAGCATTGCACCCATGACTTACTCCCCAGCCATGACCCAAGCTACCCCCATTATCCACCAGGGCATGTGGACAGCAACGTGTCAGGGAAGGTTGTTTCTCTCAATTTGCAGTCAGCATTGTTTTGCTGTCTTCAGTTCTAGTCTTTTGCTTATAACTCTCCTTCCTCAAAAAAAAAAAAAAAAAAAAAGCTGTCAGCACTCCAATTTCTTCTGTCTTTATTAAAGGGTACTGCAGTTTGCCAGGCCCTGTGAAGGCTGGGCACTAGTCCTCAGGCTGGCTCTTTGGTTATCATCTACTGGAGCACCAGTTCTCAATCTCTCCCACCCAGCAATCTATCTGTCATGGACATGATGGATTTTGTATGGCCAACTCCTTCCCCTCCATGAGGCCACAAGCTTTTAGTTTGAAAGGACCTGTATAGCCTTTTGAGCAATTTGCCAAGGCTGTATCAGGCATGTAGGGCTTTGGGGACATCAGTGCAGAGAAAACCAATAAAAGCCTCACTCCTCCCCTTCACCTTACTTAGGAAAATGCATTGGCATGAAAATCATGATGGAGTAGATATGTGCATCTTGAATTTGCTCTGATTTCTAAAAGAAGGATTATTAGAAAAATGCATTTTCTGTAATAATCATTAACTGCCTCATGGTCAACACAGAAGTAAAGACTCTTTAATGTGCTTACAATTTATTTAACACTCTTAACAAGCACTTAACACTCTACAGTTAAGGTCTGTTTCCCCAACCATGTTGATATGAATTACAGTTTAGGTTTCTGTTAGTTTATTTTTGGTCTCACCTGTATCTAAAAAGGAATAGCAGTAAATTGTACTTCTAAAACATCTGGAGCTAAAATATGTAAACCTTATCTAAATAAGGTAGATAAAGCACATGTCACCAATAGAGTTACTCTAAGTTTGAACTTCCCATTAGTAAGAAAGGCACAATGGAAGAAACATATCAGTCTTTCAAAAAGGCAAGATGGAAGGCACAATGGAAGGAACATGTCAATCTTTCAAAAATAATTCCTTTCAAGTATTAAATACTAAAAATGGTTTGTCACAGAACACCGACTGTGAAGGACAATACAATGAACAGTTTTATAGCAATCACAGACACATGATATTTATGACTCGTGTTGGGGTTGCACACCTCTCTCTTGCAGGGTAATTTGTTTTGCAAAAACCACAGTTGTCTTTTCCAAGACATACATACATAGGCTCTGAAACTTAACAGAAGGAATGCTTGATTTTGTAATATACTGCCAGAAGCTCATATATGTTCATTCAACACTTATTAGGGATTTCTCCCTAACCCATTTGCCAATTCAGGACATAGATTAGGTTTGGAACAGTCTGAGTTCACATCAGTTAGAGCAAATGTGTTTATTTCATTTCTAAAACTGCAGGACTTCTAATTAATGATTTGGCTTTTCAAATCTCGTTTTTTAGGAGTTCTTTGGAATTTATCCTCATGTGATGCTGTAAAGATGACAATCATTCGAGATGCTCTCTCAACCTTAACTAACACTGTGATTGTTCCACATTCTGGATGGAATAACTCTTCTTTTGATGATGATCATAAAATTAAATTCCAGACTTCACTCGTTCTACGTAATACAACAGGTTGCTTAAGGTAAATTCTTTATTTCCTTTTCTAATTAATTCTGTAATTAAATGTGTCATAGATAAATTGATTTTAGGAAGATATATTTTGTTTTGTTAACATCCAAGTTTCCAAGTTTCTTTCAAATCTAGGCTACCAGATTTTGCTGTCCTGTGAGGAAAACATGAGTGCAGACATGAGCCTAAGAGACATTATCTTATAAATGACTCATTTGCGAATTAGTGGAAAAAAGCCCTTTCGTTCTGAAATTCCAGCCAGCGTCTTCCGCTTTGACAGCCATTTCTAATTCTTAACAGTCTGATTCCTAGTGTATTTGCAGCCTATTTTTTTTTTAAGTTCAAAATGCAATGGATAAAACCTTTTTGCTTTTAATAGGGTACAAAAAAAGACATGTCATTTAAATAATCAATTGGTTTGAGTTTTATAAATAAATGCAGATGAAATCAAATACAATTTTAATCATTCTCTTCAGCATTTAAAATCCATAATGTGCTCTTTAAGTGTACACTTGTTGCTCATTACATCCATTAATACACATTAGCTCAGTTTCTGCCCCGTTTCTCAAGCTGATGTCCAGGTAGCTTGAAATAGAAGCCTTGGGGCAGCGTGGCATAGTTTAGTGGGTGTGGACTCTGGCCTCACACACCCAGACTTCTCATCCCACTCTGAGTCTCCATTTACTCATCTGTGAAACAGAGATGATAAAACCATCTCAGAGTTGTGAAGAGTTGATAGAAATTACTGCAGTGTGTGCCACAGAGTGAATGCTATTTAACATTGAAGCCAACACATACGAATATCTCCACCACAGAGAGCTTGGGAAGGAGAGGGTGGACCTGGGCTACTGCTCTGAAACTTTCCACGGTTAGGACAGGTGACCACCGGCCCCTGGGACAGAATAATGCCAGATAGACAATAGTTTAGACCCTAGAAACAAGCCAGGTCCCTAATTCAGAAGCCTGCATCAGGGGTAGTTATATGGTATACCACTGATTCATGGAAGAAGCGCCTGTCAGACACAGGGAAAACCCGAGGCAGGACAGACACTCAAGGCTGTTGACATTTTTGCATGCCTCTGTGTTAAATTGATAAAGAACAAGACAGATTAGGTCCCTGCTCTGATAGAACCATTTTCTATTAGAGAAGGTAAATGGGTAGCAGTAAAAAAAATAGAAAGTAGAAGTAAAAGAAATAGAAATTGTTTAGTACAGAAGACAAAAATAACAATGGATGCCATTGAAAGAAATATAGTGACAGAAGGATAATTAGGTAGTTATTTTAATGGCCAGGTGGTCTCTGTATAGATATTAAAATGATGATTAAAATTGAGCCTATATCTGAAGTGCTATAGAAAGTACTCATGGAGTGAGGGGTGGGAGAGGAGGACACATTTTCTAGGCAAAGGAAATGTATACAAATGATCTGGGGCAGTAATAAACTGGAACTTAATAGACACAGTATAAAGTATTACCAGATTATGTAGGATTTTTAAATCAGGAAGGAGCTTCCCTTAATTCAAAATGCCATGGGAAACCATCAGACAATTATAATCGCTGGAGTGCTGGATCTAGCTCCTAGATGTCAAGAAAAGGGAAGAAATAAGAATAACACCTAGATCTTTGACTGGATAGAATAGAGCATGGAAGTGCTGTGATTAGATAGGAAAATGGGAAATGGAGGGGTGGGAGGGGCAGGTTGTGACTAGCTGAGAGTTTGGCCACCCATCTGGTAGTACCAAAAAGTGGTTATAAATGAATGCAGAGCTCTAGGGAGAACATCCAGCCAAGGATAAACACTTGGGAGTCCATGAGTCTGAGGAGCAGGAGGCTAACTCAGAAAGTATAAAGAACAAGAATGGACCAAAGTAACCCTGGAAACTACAAAAAGATCCATAGGCAGAAATGCTATGTCTGTGGAGTCCTAGGATAACCAGGGGCTCACAGAGAGACAGAAGAAGTTAGCCTTAGAATGCTGCTGAGTGACATGAGAAGAACAGAAAAGGTGACAGGTTATAGTCTCTGGTCCCAGAAGAACAAGAGTAAAAGGAAAAGTCCCAAATCCCCTTTGTCTAGTCCACGTTGCATAAAAGCTCAGAATTAGCCTAGAACCCTTATAATGGGACCTAAAATAGATACACAGAAATTTGAATTTTGAATTCAAGAAGAATCAGAATTCAAGAAGACAAATTGATGATATCAAGAATTACAATATGGATAACACTGAAAACAGTTTTCAGGGTGTTTCATCATTGAAAAGATAAGAAAAACTGCAGCATAAACAGATGCCTACATTTAACTTGAGATGCTTTTTATCTTTTTTTTTTTTTATTATTGTACAAGACCTTTAATAGAAAAGAAAAGAACTGTAGTAGACAGATTATATCACTTGTGCGCATCAGGGAGAGAGAAAAGAGATGGGTGATGATAATTTCCCAATGAAACACCCAAAATTACCCATCCCCTCATCTGTTAATATCCAGCCAAACACGATTAGCCCAAAACAGGGACCAAAAGCTTGTCACAAATCTAAGGCACCTTCTGGCAGATTGAAATGCTCTTATACAATAAGCTGTTTCCTCTGTTCATTTAAGAAACACTCGTAACCACCTACTACATGCACAACATGATTGTAAACACAGGTTCCTGCAAGGCCCATCCATCCAAATATGGGAAGTCCAGTCTGTCTGAAAATAACCATAACTAAATATCACACTTTTTTTGTGGTGGACTCTTTTCTAATTGCTTTATATTTAGCAACTAATCAGTCCCTCATGTCAACCTATGAGGTCATTACTGTTATTTTTCCCTTTGTGAATATGAAGACTCTGAGAATAGGCCTCAACTAATCATATATTAGAAAGTAGCATGTCATAGGAGTTCATATGCCAAGTTCATATGGTTGCCCTTCTTTTTGGGTGTGGGATCCAACTGCTGTTGTGAGTGCTTGAAATGTTCAAATGTATGCTCCAAAACCACATCAACACACCTGGTATTTGTTGCTGATTCTCTCAAACCAAAAAGGTATGTCTCTGTGACTAATGAGTAAGTTGTTCATCTCACTTGTCTCCATTTAGGAACCTCAGCTCTGCAGGGGAGGAAGCACGAAAACAGATGCGGTCTTGTGAGGGGCTTGTGGACTCGCTGTTGTACGTGATCCACACATGTGTGAACACCTCAGATTATGACAGTAAGGTCAGTGCTTGCCTGGCTGTGTGAGGGGTGAGATGCAGGTGACAGCAGCTGCCTCATGCACTATGAGCATGCCATTGATTCTAGATTAAAAAGACAGTCTCTCAGAATTACAGTGTTGACATAACAACTTAAGGAAATAGCTTTAGAACCATAAGAACTGGGTGAGACTAAGTAGTAAAGGACCTAGCATGGGTGAACAGGACCCTGGTGCCTGCTCTGATTGTCATCAGCTCATTGTTGAGATGATTACCCCCGCTGCTTTTCCTTCTAGTTCTGTATCCCTTGCTCCTAGAATCAGATCCATCTGTATTTAAGTATGTACCACATAAAAGTTCTTGATGGATGCACAGCCCACTTGTCCCATACTAATCCACAGGTCCCACCCCATATTCCTCCCGCTTTTCCCTGGCTTGGCCTTCCACCCTCTTCCTCTGTTGCCACCATCAGCCCCTCCTTTTTCTCCATGCCTGCCCTAGCACAGGACATTCTGCTCATTTTTCAGGATCTGCCCCTAGAACTCGGGGAGAAGGTGGGGGAGAAGAGTTCATGGGTACAGTCAGGTTTTCCATTGAACTTCTTTGAGCCAAAAGATGTGCACATAACTTGGGAGGAGTAAGCAAGTTGGAAGAGCAGCTTGCTGGGCTAGATGGTTTCACACATTCTCAGTTGAAGTGACAGCTGATCTCCCAAGTAAGAGTTGTAATGGAGACCTCAAGGAACAAAATGCAAAATGTCGGGAGATTGTGGAACTGTACAGAGGGAGAGGAGAGTTAGGGAACAGGCAGGAGGAGACAAATGGACTTGTAGAAAGGGCTGTGCCCACATAGGGATTAGTCACACTTGTCATACTGAGGCTTTCCAACCCGAGAAGTGAGATTTTGGCATTTCTGCCAGTGCAGCAACCCTGAAGCAGAAACACTGGGCATCGCCTCTAGAATCTTACATATTTTAGTGTCAATAAATCAAATCCTTAAAGGACGGCTATGCACCCTGTCATTTTGGGAATTCCCCTAAAATTCTAAATTCATCATTCCTTCTTTAGACTATTTCAGGTTCCAGTAAATATTATATAGTTCTTTCCTGTGTTAGATTTAATTATCCCTGGCTTTTGCGATGGTACGCTGTGATGGTTTTAATTCTCTGCCATGTTGGATTGCAGACAGTGGAGAACTGCGTGTGCACCCTGAGGAACCTGTCCTATCGGCTGGAACTGGAGGTCCCGCAGGCCCGGCTATTGGGGCTGAACGAATTAGATGACTTACTAGGGAAAGAGTCTCCCAGCAAAGACTCAGAACCAAGCTGCTGGGGAAAGAAGAAGAAAAAGAAAAAGAGGACACCACAAGAGGATCAAGTTAGTATTTTTTTGATACAAAACTCTAAGGCTTTGTTTTTCTGTGTGTAAGAAATTGCTTAATATTTTCTCTCATGATAGACTAGTCAGCTGTAACTGAATACAGCAAGGGATTAATGTTATCAAAGGCTGGAGATTATGTCTGTTTCACCTCCACTTTATGTGTACTTTTTCATCTTTCAGTGGGATGGAGTCGGTCCCATCCCAGGCCTGTCAAAGTCACCCAAGGGAGTTGAGATGCTGTGGCATCCATCGGTGGTAAAACCATATCTGACTCTTCTAGCAGAAAGTTCTAACCCGGCCACCTTGGAAGGCTCTGCTGGATCTCTCCAGAACCTCTCTGCTGGCAATTGGAAGGTAGGAAATCTTCCCTTTATCTATACTTCATTTATCTTTGCAGTCATATCAACAACATTGGTAAAAAGGGCATAGTTATCTAGAGTTTGGGAAAAGACAGTAGGAAAAAAAACAAGGAGCTAATAGTTGACTACAGGGATCCAAAGATGAGTACAACATAACCCTGTCCATGAGGAACAGGCTGGTGAAGAAAATAGATCCAGTATGAGGATATTCCACAGTAAGTGTGGTCTGCGGGATCTTCAAAGAAGACATCTATCCCACTCGGCGGGTGGGGAAAGGCAAGGAGGGAGGGGAGCCTGGGACAGGAAAGGTCTCTTAGCGATGGAGTCTTCAAGGTAAGTAAAAAGAAACCAGCAGCATGTGAGGTAAGGGATCTGGAAGGAGGCATCCAGGTAAAGGGACATCAGGACAGAGATGTTCCCCCAGTCCAGGTGGGAAATTTGGCCTAGTTGCTGAGGCATCCAAAGGCAGGGCAAGGATTGACCCAATTTGGAGTTGGCTAAGACTAAGCCTCAGGCACTGGGGCCCCACACTAACAAGCCAACTGGCCACTAGGGCACTGTGGGATCCCTGCTGCAGAAGTGCAGAAAGTGAATTTTAGTATAGAATAGTGGAGGCTGGGGTTCTACTGGGAAGCCTTGGGGAGAAATGCTGAGCTGAAGTTAGGCAATGCTGCAGGGAAGGAGAGGGGGCCGCTGTTCCTCCCCCAGATGCTTACAGAACACACATATGGCAAAATATTTCTGTATCCCTGGATAGATGTGTGACTTCTTTATAAAAATTGAAGGCAACTTCCTACTACTACCACTATAAACTCAAGTTCTTGGAACTTTTTAAATATCGTTTAGCAACTTCCCAAACAATCCTTGTTGGAAGCCTTTTCAGTCTCTAGAAACCTCCCAGATGAGTATATATTTGATAGAGTTATTATGGTGCTTGTTTTTGGATACTTCCTCCTTAACCATAATCCAAAATGAGAATCTTTTGGCCACTGTATTATCCATGAGAGTGAAAAGCATTGCTTGGCCTAGGTATGATTTTGTCTAAAAATCCAGCTGCCATAATGAGCATATCTAGATAATGTAGTCTAATGCTGAGCCAATGTGGTTATCTTGTTGTTGTTCTTAGTTAATGTGCCAATTAACTTAGCTGGCTCTGGTGCCTGCCCGCTCCACTTCCTAGCAAGAGATCTCTGTTTTCAGTTCCCTCTTCTATAAAATGAAAATAATATTGACCTGATGAGGTAGTTATGAGAATCAAATGAGCTAAAAAATGTGGAGAACCTAGGACAGTGCCCAGCACATAAGTAATCATGAATATTTATATTATAGATCCCGTGTTTTCCAACTCATGTGACTCTAGGTCTTTTGGTGATTTTTTTTTTTTTAATATCATAATCGATGTAGATAGGATTTAAGTTGCTTCATTTCTGGAGGCAAGTTCACTAGAATAAACATTGTATTGAAGACATTTCTGAACATGTAAAATAGTAAATCAAAAAGTTGCATCTGCATTAAGAAACAAACAATCCCAGCCAACAAATGTTACCACCAGAAGCTTTTTGGGGAGTCAGAAGGGCTGTGCTCTCAGAGGGTAGCACCCCTGTCTGGCCTGAACAGTAGGTCTTTTAAGTCAGACAGCCTTGGTTCTGTCTTTGCAGGCTTCTTGGAGACATGTTGATAAAGCTGTTTGCTTGCTTTGCCCTATCACAGTTCTTATATTCCATTTCCCCCTGTAAACTTCCTTCAGTTTGGAACATAGGAGTATTCTTTTCATATGAAAAATGTTAGTGGAGTCTGAAATGCATCTTCTCCTCTAACTGGGTTTATATAAATAATCTGTTAGGATTCTAGAAACTGAATGACTTTCAATTGAATTTTAAATATGCAAAATAATATAAAAGAATGGCAGATCTTTGTCCTCATGTCTTGGCCACAGCAGGAAAGTATTAGTGGTTTCATGAGCAACATTTTTCAATTATCTTAAATTTTGAAAGACAATTTGCATTGGTAAAAATGTCAAAGCCCACTTTCAAATGTTACTTTCTTTCTTTGGTTGTTTGCTGATGACTTAGTGTTCGTTTCCAATTCATATGGTGCACACACTGACTCACCGTACAGACTTGCCTCATAGTCACAAGAATTTCTTGACTGCAAATTAAAAAAAAGGAAAAACCAGCAGCAGTTAACTAATCTTGAATGAGAAAGCATTTTGCACACAAGTATACTTACTTTTCACAAGTGTGTCTGAATTATGGTGCTAGAAGTTTCTGAAGAATTCCTTTTTTCCTGAGGCAGGGGTTTTTTCCCAAACAACCTTTTCAGAAAGTTGTTGACTTCTAAATGTTGCAGAGACTATAGAAAGCAATGGCTTGGCAGAGACAGTTCTCCCTCAACTTGTGCTGATCAGGTACTGTCCTGCAGTCCTATATATATAACCCTGTCAGGGGACAAACTGCAGGGAAATCACGGGATCCCTCCTTAAGCAGGTTTATGCACCTGGATAGAAAGTAATCACAGCCTTTTCTCCTGAGCAGAATATCTTAGCAAGTGGTGCTTTGAGATTTCCAGGCACTGGGATTACATGTTGAATAAGTCTTCCCAGCTTCTCTCTCTCTCATACTATGACTTGCTTGCTACTGATGCTGCAAACTTAATCTTCAGTGAAAGAAAACATTTATTCTATTAGTTCATCATTTGAAAACATCTTCCTTAAGCACCAGTAACGTTTGGAGTTGAACTCTGTTTCATCATTACTCACTGCCTCATTCCTGCTCACTAGTTTGCAGCGTACATCCGGGCGGCCGTTCGCAAAGAAAAAGGGCTCCCTATCCTTGTGGAACTTCTGAGAATGGATAACGATAGAGTTGTTTCTTCCGTGGCCACTGCCTTGAGGAACATGGCTCTGGACGTTCGCAACAAGGAGCTCATAGGTATGTTCTCATAGGAGAAGATCTGCTGAGCAACTCAGTGCTCATGAAACTCTTGGTTAATAGAAATTGGACTTTTTCAGTGATTAGTCCTAGGTCTGGGTTTCTTGACTTATTTGGAACCCTTTATGCTTGTCTCTGTTACCATTCCTTTTCAGCTCATTCACTAAACATTGATCAGGAAAGATTAATCTTTAGAAAAGCTAACAACTTCAGTTATACATTCCAATACTATTTGATAGATTTGGTGTCTGTTTCCCAAGAAAGAGTCAGTACCTGAAGAACTGAAAAAATTTAATACCCCTATTCTGAATTTTTAGACTGATATCCATTAATTTACCAACTGCCATGTCGAAATGAATAAAGAAGTCACATGAATGCTTTGCAGCTTTTCCCTGTAGATCTGTGTAAATGCTCACCCTGAGGTGGAACTATGCTCCTGGTACCTTACGCACCTGAAGACAGGGTCAGGGGTAATTTAAAGCAGGTGAGACCCTGAGTGTGCCTTGTTTTCAGATTTTCACCCTGAGGTTACCCACTGTAGGGCTGTTATTTGAATAATCATGAAAATGAGCATCTTCTCAAATTCTGCACCCATCAGGGTATAGGGTCAAGAGAGATCTTGTGTAGCTCAGTGTGAATCTATATATTGAGCTCATATTAAGTAAAGTCTGCGTGTCTTAAAGGGAAGGGACAGGGAACAGAAGCAGAAATATTAGCCTTAAAAAGTTGCTGGAGGATTCACTGTGACAATTTATATCCTCACACAGTACCTAGCAGAATTGCTGTGTTGAAGTATTGCCTAGATCAAACTGCTCTTAACACCCTATTCCTTTAAGCCAGTCATCTTGCACAGAGAGGAAAGGAGCTTTATCCACACCCTGTTCAGAGTCCAGCTTCTGTCTTATTCCTGCAGATGCTTATAACTTTGTTTCCATACTTCCTAAAGAGAAATCCTTTAGTTCCCCAAAGAGGTTTCTTTAAGTTATTTTTGTTATAGCTATGTTGTTTGAATTTCTTATGAGAAACATAATTGTTTTGGAATTACTCAAGCTATAAAGTTAAATGACTGGCAGCATACATCTATGGTTTTTATTCCTCAGTGAAAAGACAGGCTTGCAGGTGTAGGTCCGACACCGTTGAGCACCAAGACCTGTGGAAAGATGAGTGTGTAACCAGGCCTGACTTTCTTTCAGCGTATCTCTGTGTTTTCAGTGAATGCCCTACCCCCCCCCTTTTTAATTTTCCTGAGCATTTTGTTTCATCATTGATCAACTTTGGGGGGAGGGGTTGTTTTGTTTTTTCTTTTTACCCAGTTGGGATACTCTTGATCTGTTCCGTAGATGTTTTTTCTTGTTTCTCTATACAGAGCCCTTCTTTCCAATGTAGGCAGAGCCCCTTCCAGGCTCATATTTGTCTCTGCTCAATCCAACACTTCTGTGCTCCCCACCTTCCCCTTTTCTGGCCCCTTCACTCTCTTCTCGTGTCCATCGCCAGACTAGCAATAGTTTTTCCTCTTCAGTGCCGTTTTCACAAAGATATATGGTTTTTCACTTCCCAAGTTACTGCATGCTCAGCTGAGTTGGACCAGCCCAGCTGTCTGAGCTGCAGGCTGTGAGGGACCCACTAGGCTCCTTCCTCTCAGACAGAGTGAGCTGCCTCAGGACAGCAATTTAAAGTTGTGCCTTAGCAAAATGATGAATTACACGTCACAGACCTTTTGGTCATTTGTGAGTATTCAGAATCGCCAGTGCTAACTTATTGTCTGCTCTCAAAAACCACATTTATCTTCTGGCTTACAGTGTCATCGCTGTTTTTTCTACTCTTCATAACAGTATTTGCTGTGAGTAATCCAAAACCTTCCTCTGACATGCTGTTAATGATGTGGTGTGGAGATCAGGCCTATCTCCTACCACTTACCATTGTATATAAATAAATCTTTAATGAAAACCCCATTGAGTAGTCACTCAATTACTGGCACAGGGAAAAAAAAATTTTTTTCCCCCTAAGAATATGTTTACTTGGGATTTAGTTAATTTCTTTTGTTTGTAATACAATTATTCCAGTTTGTCACTTGGTAATTGAAATTGAAAAAAGTGGAGATAATCTTTTTGGAGGAAAGCAAGGGAAATTGAGAACCTGTAAAGAGACACAATAGCTCAAGGACTCCCCAGCCCTGGCCTAGCAAGAACTTGATTATCATTGCTTTATTTCTGGGTGGAAATGTACCCTTTGTGTTAATACCAAACTTGTACATGTTTTCCCTTAGAAGAGAACTAACCAGTTATCAGTACTCATATCAGACTAGCTGATAAAATCTGAATTTGATAAAAATGTGTAGCTATACCCAGGTCACTGGTTAGGATCCACATGGGCTTAATGAAAGATACTTGTTTGCAGCCTTGTTTGGTCCATGCTTTAAAACTTTTTCAAAGAAAAGTTTTTAAAAGCTTCAAAAGGAAGTTGAGATGTTTTTGAGACTTTGGGGTTCAACTGAAAATAAAATATATGATAATAATTCCTTGATTTCTCATTGTTAGTGAAGGTATTGGAACTTAGGCAATTCAATTGGTATACCCAACTTTATACATTTTCTTTCAGCAATTTAACTTAAAAACCATAATTTTTATAAGCCAGTCATTTTCTTCAAGTTTTCTTTAATGAAAACTCAATTGCGTATTCACTCAATTACTCAATTAAATAAGCAATTTAACTTAAAAACCATAATTTTTATAAGCCAGTCATTTCTTCAAGTTTTCATTAATGAAAACTCCATTGCGTAGTCACTCAATTACAATATTTTTTCCCTGTGCCAGTAGATGATAACTGCGGTAGATGATAACCTTCCCCTTTAATGATAGTATTTGTTATTTTCTTCTTTGCCATTAGTTTTGATTTCCCCAACCCTCCCTGCCCCCTGTACTCTTCTTGAGGTTTTATATTTTAAGACACTACACAGTTCCTCTTTCTTTCAACAAGAACCAAAACCTAATGCTTTCTCTGAAAGTGGCATATATTCATTTGCAGGTAAATACGCCATGAGAGACTTGGTCAACCGGCTTCCTGGAGGCACTGGCCCCAGCGTGCTGTCTGATGAGACTATGGCAGCCATCTGCTGTGCTCTGCATGAGGTTACCAGCAAAAACATGGAGAACGCCAAGGCCCTGGCTGACTCTGGCGGGATAGAGAAGCTGGTGAACATAACAAAGGGCAGAGGAGACAGGCAAGTGTGCTGCAAGAAGACACAAAGCTTGAGACATGTTCCTGGGATCATCCTGTGATAAGAGCCTTTGTGGGAGATGTTTCCTATTGGAAAAGGTTTCTTTCTGCATTTCTGACATACCAATACGCTAAGCAGTCTCCAGCAGCTAAAACCTGTTTTGCTAGAGAGGCATTTGAGGTCACATGGCCCCTTTACTGATTTTTACTTTGCTGTAACACCCTGATGTTCATTTATTTCTCTAAAACCACATTTGGTAGTGCCAACACTTGAAAGAGTCAGAAATACCGTGGGAAAGAAGATCTTAGGGCACATATCCCTTGAGTCTTTGGCTCTGCTCCAGGCTTGAGGGCCTGTTCTACAGAAACAGCTTGAATCCTCAGTTCTGAGATTGATTTATCTGCCAGGTATCCAGAAAGTATTTAAAATCACTGCTTTGCAGCAGAACCTGCTCAATGGCCTCAGGATGTGCTCTGGGCTCAGATCATCCATTTTCCTGTGCTTTGGGGTGACACCTAGGGGTGTAGCAGCAGATACAGGGATTAGGGAAATGGTGGCAGAAACAGGGTTTTTACGTGGAGTTCTAGCAGAAACTAAAAATTTGCCTTAGTTTCAGACTGAGTTTTCAGAGATTCCCCAAGGAAGTAGGAAGAAGCACCGCTTGCATCTTCTCAACAGATAGGACCTAATCAAGAGTCAAGTAGTACCTTCCTCCATCTATTCATCCCCTTCCCCTATTTTATTCTGCATAGAACTGAATTCTCCTAATATGCTCTTTATGGGTTTCTCTGGTAACTGACTCCCCCAGAAGCAGTGATTTTTCTCTCCACAACACTGTCCTCAGCATCTAGAACAAACCTTGGTTCATAATAGGTACTCAGTAAATACTCATTAATTGATTGCATGACCATGCTAGTATTCATCATAGCTTACCTAGTCTTTTAGTTTCCACTTTGAGAAAAGTTCTAAAATATAAGGATACAACATGGATGGAACTAGAAAGACTCATGTTAGCAGAAATAAGTCAAAAAGAAAAAGAAATACAGGATGGTTTCACTTACATGATGTCTATAGGGAAAAACCAAACAAACAAATAAGAAAAAATAAAAACAACCAATGGGACTGAACAATTGAGCAAGAGAGGAGGAGGGGGAAGAAGGCAGGGGAGGTAAAAAGCACAAAAGATCAAAATGGTTAACAGGTGTTAGTGAAGTGGGAAAGCCCTGGGGTACACAATAATGCAATACTGTAATATAAATATACATATATATGCAAATCTTTTAAAATTTAAATTAAATTTTAAAAAAAGAGAAAAAAGGACAGGGTTATTAGGGAATGGAGAAAGAAAAAGAGAGCCATCTGCATAGTGCCAGGCAGGCAGGAGAGCTGCTTCTCCCCAGCGTAGAAATTGTACTGATTCCTCTTTTTTCTTAATTTATTTATTTTTTTATATATGTGTTTCACATCTTTGTATTCCCTGGGGACCACCTACCCCCGTCCCTCTCTTACCACTCCCTCCCATCACCACCCCCCCTCACCCTCCCACATATTGATCCCTTTTATGGAATTTTCATGTGCATGTCTATGCCCTAAATTGTCAATCGGAATAAATTTTATAATCTTTTTAAAAAAAAAAAAAAATATATATATATATATATATATGGATAATGTAGCAAAACATCCCCCTAAAAACCACACTTATCAATATTAACCGTATTTCCTTTCAGCCCTTTTTTCTTTATGTATCTTTTTTATTTCATTAATAATAAATGCATGCAACCTTTTTGTGTGAAGGAGATGAAATGTTAGTGATAAGATTTCTGTTCCATTAACTCTTCCTGGCCTCCTCTTCCCCTCCGCTTAGGTAACTGTAATCACTTTTCATACCCTAAGCCTTTTGTTAGATAGCTGGGAAGTGCTGAACCAGTGCTAAAACCTTTGCTTCTCATCTTTTTTAATTTCCAAACAAGAGATTCAGAAACTCCTGGGTCATAACAAGTTGTCTTCTGAATATACACTTACCTTTCCTCATGACTCAGATGAGAAATGCTTATTGCCTGTCTGCAGTATGTGACAGCAGTGAGCAGACCACACAGCACCCTGCCCCAGGTGTACTGTCTACTGTACTCTAGTGCTCCTGTCTACTATACAGGTAGACAGGACAATTGTGTGAGAGCAGACCAAGTATGTCAACTGGTGCTGTGGGACAGATAATTAAATCAGGAAAGGTGTCAGAGTAAAGGATAGGGTGTCACAGTTGTGATCAGGGTGGTCAGGGAAGGCTAGTAGAAATAGTACCTTTTGAGTACAGACCTGAAGGAAGAGCAGGAGGAGTACTTCGGTCAGAGGGAGTATTGTAAGGTCTCAAGTTGGAAGAGTTCCTCATGTGTTTGAGAAAAAGCTAAAAGCCCATGGGGTAAGAAGTAAGGAGAGGAATCAGAAGTATGAACCCCCTGGGACAGTGTAAGGACTTTGTCTTTCACTCTGAGTCGAACTAGAAGGCACTAGAGAGTGTTCAGTGAAGGGGGCTATGTTATAACTTTCCTTAAAGGAATCAGAGTGATTTGCTAACCTCCAGCCCCCAGTAAATATGAAGGGATTAAAGTGGTAAAGATTGGTGAATTTAGACACGGTTGATTTCAATGTCAACATGAGTTCTAAAGACAGAAGTAGAAATGGTCATTTATTCTTAGGGATATCTTCTCCTGCATTGATGCACCCTTAATATGGCCACCTGAAGGTCTTGACTGAGGTGGGAAACTGAACTTTCTCATTACTGGAGATCTTCAGGGGCAGCTCCCAGGTCATTGTCAGCAGTGCTTAACCAGAACACCAGGATTCAGCAAAACATCTTCAGCCAATCATTAGCCAGTCTTCAGCCAATCAATAGCCAATCATTCTCAAACTGAACATTAGGAGATATCCATACTTTTGCCCATATAGAGGTATAAGTGATAAAAAGACAGTGAAGATATTAATGTTAAGACTTCCTAATGGGTGCAGAGGGAACATAAAATAACTTAGAAAAGTCACTAAATGCTCAGGAGGGGCAGTCAATGTCCCATTAATCCCAAAGCCCTAAGCGAGGTCCGCCCCTCAGTAAAGGCAGGAAGGCATGGGCAGGTGCCTGAAAGAGGTAGTTATGGTAAAGGTCATGGGCTCATCCCAAACAGAGCTTCTTGCTGCAGAGCTGCAGTGAGAGGCCTTGTGTTGGTCCTTGCCACTGCTGACGAGCTCTGAACTTGACCAAATCCTAGGTACAGCTGATTCCTCAGTGATGTTTTCTAGTAGTAGCTCCTGTGCCCTCTCGTCCTTGGAGCAATGGCCTTTGGTTTGCAGCCTGAATCTCTTAAGTAGGACTTGAGGCTATGCCGCCCACATTCATTAACATCCTTGTTCTCTCCCTAGATCATCTCTGAAAGTGGTGAAGGCAGCAGCCCAGGTCTTGAATACATTATGGCAATATCGGGACCTCCGGAGCATCTATAAAAAGGTAATTCACAAGAATAGTTCTGGCATAATTAGCATTCATCAGAGAACACATTCGTAATCACTTATTGAAATGAAATGTCATTATTCATTTTGAGAGGTTTCTTTTTCTCTTTTAACGCTGCAGGATGGCTGGAATCAGAACCATTTTATTACACCTGTGTCAACGTTAGAACGAGACCGATTCAAATCACATCCTTCCTTGTCTACCACCAACCAACAGATGTCACCCATCATTCAGTCAGGTCAGTAAGTAAACTCTACTCCTTGGCCAGAGCATTTGTCTTGCAGAACATTGTTTCCCATCCAGAGAGGAGCAAACACTGATTATTAAGCCTGTCACCTTCAAACACCCAGGAGAAGAATTCGCTTTTCGAAATGAGACCTGCTTTGGTCAAGTACACAACAAACTCACATTCTTCCTTCCATTTTAAAAATGTGTGCAAATTTACACCAACTGCTGTTCATAAAAGTATCCCATGTCTCCCCCACCCCCACCCCACCTCCCCAGATTTCTCTGTTGCCTGGTTTGAAACCAGGCAACAGGAATCTACACCTGACAAGCTGGCCAGGTGGTGAAGGGCCTGGGACACCCCAAGAACCACAGGCCTAACGACTGTCCTGCCCAGCTGCTGCCATAAATCTGGAATCTCTTCCAAAGTGACTTAAGTTTTCGTTCTGAGAATGCTTAGCAATAAGGTCCTCTTGGCCTTTAGTTTCGGAGCTTGAACGACCACAGTCTCCACCCTGACCTTCCTCCTCTACAGTGAAGCCTCCGTCCTGACCCCCAGTGGCCACAGCTAAGGCAAGCAGACCCAGTGCTGCAGTGACTTGGCGCTACTCCCCTTTGATTTTAAGTTGGGGGCCGTGGCAGCCGGATAGAAGGAGTGCTTGGAAATGCAGACTGAAATATTTCACACCAAGCCTAGTCCTTTAGGGAGAGGAGTGCCAGGGAAAGCAAGATGTAGCCACGTCTCCTAGCCTCACTCATCTCTTAATTTCAGATGTGAGACTAGAGATCAATTTCACTTACATTTTCATGGAAAAGAGTTTGAATGAATAGCAAAATATGGAATATGATTCTATTCAGAATAAAGAACTAAGTCACTCTTAAATTTAATTCTTAACTAAATGAAACAGGAAAAGTAATAAAGTACCTGGTTTTTGCTGGCTTTAAACCTCCTATCTGACATGTAAATGTAATCTGTTCCATTCATATCAATAGTATCTGCTGCCGGTCTTATTTCTCATGTGGACTGATGTGGCATGAAAGACTAATATATGACTAGTGTGGTTCTTGTGACATAATTAGATCTCTCCACTTGCACTAGCAAGTTTTAAAATTGTCTATGCCTCATGCATATGGTGTGTATTTGGATCTTAGTTTTCAAATTATGTGTTATTTTCTTCAAAAAGACCTTTCCTTGGTTTTTAACATCTTTGCTGAGAACACAGGCTATCCTGAGGCTGTCTTTTATAAAAATGCTCAAAGTCCTTTAGGAACTCAGGGACAGGAGTGCCAGGGACAGCAGGAGACAGGGCTCCGTAACTAAAAGGCATTTATCCAGGCAAAAGAACACTTCCCGCACATTGGACACAGTTAGTAAGTAACATGCTTGTTTTGAGAGTCTCTTCAGTACATACACTGGTGAGCTGTCCAGGTTCTTAGTATCATTCAATTCTACTTAGAGATGGGGTACATCTCACACATGCTTCTCCAGTTATTATCAGGCCTAATCATCCATTCCTCAGCACAAGTGTGGTATCAGCTTATGGGTACATCTGATGCCATGCTGATGTAAATCTAAGAGGCAGGGAGGTATGACCTGGATCCTGCTACCTTCTAGATAGTAAGCAAGTCAGTAGCACACAGATACTGCCTTTGCATGCCCACCTTTGCTTAACACAGAGCAACCTAGAGGAGTAAAGTGACTTCTTGGGGAAAGCTATAGAGCTCTACATAATAATGGGCGGGTGTTTCACAGGCAGCTGAATGGAGATGTAAAATATGTAAAGTAGCAAACGTAACTCTTGCATGGCTTGTAAACTTTTACTGCTCGCTCACATTTCAAAAGTCTAATCAAGTCATTGAGACCCAGTTTTGGGGAAACCTGCATGATCTCTGAGCTGGGCCCCTATCAGCCTGCAACCTGCACTTGGGTAGCTCGCCAGTGGGCCTGGGTATTGCTAGCTGTGGTTGAGCTGTGGGCTATGCTCTCCAACTCCCCGCCACTCCTGGAGCTGATGCTCAGCCCAACTGCATGGTGCTTCTGGTTATTGACCTTTGCTTTTCCAGAGACATTGATGGTCTGCTTTCTCTTTCTCTTCCTCTCTGTCTCCTTCCTGTGCCCCTCCCTTTAGTTGGCAGCACCTCTTCCTCACCAGCACTGTTAGGCATCAGAGACCCTCGCTCTGAATACGATAGGACCCAGCCAACTATGCAGTATTACAATAGCCAAGGGGATGCCACACATAAAGGCCTGTACCCTGGTAAGATGTCAGTTGGGTTGTGAGTATTTCAAATATCCGTGGGTTCTGAGGCACAAGGGCAATGGCCTGGGAAGCAGCCTGAACCTGTGTTGAGATGGTCCCCCAGCAGCAAACCTTGTGCTTGTTTGTTCCTTTCCTGCCTCGGAGGCCATTTCTTTTGCTATTTGTTTGCAGTCAAACAAGCTAAGGTAATGGTCTAGTGACCACAAATATAAAGGGCACTGGATCCCAATGCAAATGATTCCTGATCACTACCCAAAGTGCTCATGGTCTCCCTCGCTGAGCATGTATCTCTGCATGCCCAGTGACTGAGCCCTGGCCCTGTGGCATGGGCAGCCATGTCTCCTAGCCTCACTCATCTCTTAAATTCAAACATGAGATGGGAGATCAATTTCACTTAGATTTTCATGGAAAAGAATTTGAATGAATAGCAAAATGTGTAATGTGATTCTCCTAAGAGTGATTATTTATTAAGAATAACAAAAATAATGCTGCAGAGCATAAACTTCTTATGTCCTATTCAGAAAATTGTATATAATTTTTAAATACCAAGATTTCATAATGTCCCCGTTCTCAACTATCTCACAAATTAAGCTGAGGATTTCAAAGAAGACTCTGTGAGCTACCCAAAAAAAAGGTACTCTTTTCTCAGAAAACCTATTTATTAAAAAGAAATAAATAAAACCTGGTGGCAACTTAACAACTGCTGGGAGAGCAATCTCAGTTGTGCTGTTGTCTTTGAAATTGTGATTTCACAGGACTGTTTACTAATCGACTATTGTTACTATGGCAATTAATAGCTCAGAAAATTGCAGATGCTACATTTCAAACACCAGGCTCTTTGCAGAGAACACACAGACAAACTGAAGTGCACTGTTGCTTCAGATTTGCAGCCGCCTGCTTTATTTTAAAGATCATCTCCTTAGCATGCCTGCCTTTCTATATCTTCTCTGCTTGCTTCAGTAAACTAATTTGCCCCAAGTATGTGTCATTTTTCTCATCTGCTAGCCTTAACAGTAATAGAAGGCTAACCAGTGACATCATCAGGAGTCTGTTGTGGACTCTTGAAGATGGCCGTCTGATTACCAGGTTCTTTTTTTGAAATACGTATTTAAAGATGGCAGGCAGGCATGCTTCCATGTGGTTCCGCTGCTTCGAACACTATGCTCTGCCTGCTCTTCCCAGGGCCTGCGTTGTGAATCACAGCTGCTCTGAAGGCTTGGAACTTGTTCTCTTCCCCTTCCCCCACATGACCCAGCGCTCTGCTCAGAGCCCCACAAAGGGGGATATTGCTTAACTCTGGGAGCAAGGCTGCTGTTCAAAGCCAGCCAGGGAAGTTGTCACCAGTGTGAACAGCTCCCTGCAGTGACCAGAGCTTAGAAGAACCCTTCTTAGATGAGCTGTGTATTGGCACTGCTTTGGGTAAAACATCCCCATGGCCTATTTTTGCCATATTCATTAGTCTCTGACAGCCCTGGCGTGAGCAGCAACCAAACTAGATCCAGGGCAGCCGAGCCGCTGACTGACCCAGCCTGTGCTGGCCCAGGGAAGGCAGGCCTGGCCAGGCATGCGCCAGCCTTGCTGCAGGGTGCCCACACAGCCTGAAAACCCGCAACAACGACACAAGTTTTAATTTCATAAAATATTTTCTTTCAGGCTCCAGCAAACCTTCACCAATTTACATCAGTTCCTATTCCTCACCAGCAAGAGAACAAAATAGACGGCTACAGGTGAATTTGCAGTGCCATTTTTTACAGAAGGCTGATTAGCAGGGATCCAGTACAGTAAGGGGTCCGCGCCGGTTGACTTACCAGAGCTGGACCAACTCAGCAGGGGCCAAGGAGCTATCCCAGGGATCTTCACTCCTCAGAAACTCATCAGGATTCAAGCAAATCACTTCCAAAGTAGTTTCATGGCCTGGACTGTGAAAGTTGGTCTTGCTGAGCCTACTATGCAACTGATGGGAACCAGCTGAACAGTCTAAACTCATACTCTCTGCCCAATAATTTCTTTTTCTTACACTTTTTTTTTCTCTTAATCTTTAGAATCTCTTCCATCCTCTGGGTAGGGAATGGTTCATGAGCAGATTAATCTCTCATCTCATTGTTCTTTTTTGTATGCCTCTTTCTTATTTCCCCACCTCCCTGTCCTTCCAGGCCTCCATGGTTTGAAAGCACTTGAGTCCACAGCCAGGTCTCCATTAGTCTCAGGTAGCCTCGGCCCTGCTGCGGTGGACCCTACTGCGCTGCAGAGTAGGGAGTAAGAGTTATAACAATGTCAGTCTCTGCTTTCCTGGGGTCTTCAGATCAGTTTCAGTCCTGATGCTGGGTCATCTGAGCTCTCTTCTTAACCTTCTAGTAACATGTGAGCAACTCAGGTTTCCCAGACTCACCTCTGCCTTGTCCTTCAGATGAGAATGCTCTAAGGCCTCCCTTTTCATCATCTTTTCTCTAAAGATGGGAGATAAGAGATTTCCCAAGTTACTCATACTTTATTTCATAGATTTTTGGAAAAATAACCTCAGAATCATGAAATCCTCGCAATACTAGAATGCATTTAATTCATGAACATGATGTTAATTAGATTGTAAATGTTTTACATCTTACTAAATGAAGGGGTTGGATCATGATGAAAAGGAAAGGCAGATGTTAGAACCAAAACAGTTTTCCAAACATTTGAAGAAATTAATAACATCAGAGGAAAAACAACACAAAAGGAAATGGGGGCAAGGTGGCCCATATAGATGCCCATATGTGCCTCAACTAGCCTCTTTACAGAAGGGTTTGCCTTCCCCACCTTGGGAAGTCTTACTCTTTAAAGTTGTATTTGCTTGCGTGTCTCTTCTAATAATACTGCCCTCCTTTCTTAAGATTGCTTATTCCTTTACTACAGCAGGGTTTCCAAAGTATGACTGTTGTTCAACAGGCTACTTGTTTCTTATAAAATTGAAGGGTGGAAGCTGTCATCTCTGAGGTAAACTTTTTAAAAGATGGCAATGCAAGTAAGCAACCATCAAAACCCAGAAATCTAACCTCTAACTAAATTCATGGTGTGTTAATGGTTTATCTGGGTCAAAGCCAAGGCAGCCTTTCATCAGGCATGCCCAGGTAAAGGCCTCTCCACAGCAGAGCACAGAGCAAGGCACCTCAGAAGGAGGGGAAGCAACCAGAGGTCACCTGACACCAAGATCTTTGGCTGTCCAAAGTACCAGCTTCTCTAGAAGCTTCAGGACAGAATGTGAGCAAATTTAGCCAACCCACCTCTAGACATAGTTCAAAATCCTTTTAGTTCATAGTTGAAAAATCCACATCTTGACCTACTGTATGCACCAGGAACAGCTTTAAGTCATAAGTTCATAGTTATCGAGTACTGATTTAAAAACCAGCAGCAGAAAGCCCGCATTAATTTTACTTAAACATATACTGCCAAAAATTGCTTTAATTAATCTTTTTCATTTTGTCAACAGCATCAACAACTGTATTATAGTCAAGATGATGCCAACAGAAAGAACTTTGATGCATACAGATTGTATTTACAGTCTCCTCATAGCTACGAAGATCCTTATTTTGATGACCGAGTGCACTTTCCAGCTTCTACTGATTACTCCACACAGTATGGACTGAAATCAACCACAAATTATGTCGACTTTTATTCCACTAAACGACCTTCTTATAGAGCAGAACAGTACCCAGGGTCCCCAGACTCATGGGTGTAGCATTGAGATGCTCGGTAGAGGAACTTTTTCTTTCTAGCCTTGTTTGGATTGAGATGAAAAAGTCTGTCTTGCTGACTTGGTGATGAAATGTGAAAGTGAAATGGAAGGAATGAGTGAAGAGCATATTTTTTTTTCTTTTTTGATGAATTATCAGGGAAGTGAGGAAACCTTTGGGATAGAGGACTTTCTGAACTCTAGGTGTTAGGTCTAATTACTTGTAGATTCTGTAGTCTGGTGAAGGTGTGGGCAATGTGATGAGAGGTTTGAGAAGTGGATGAAATGAGATGGGGATGTGTAGATCAAATCAAATTAAAGATGATTTTTTAAATGTGAATAAAGTTATGTTCTGATAGTTTGTACAGAAAAAATAAAATGGATGCCCTTCATGTTTTATTGCTATTACTAAATGTCAAGATTGTATGCTATTATGTCTTGTAAATTTCTTTTGTTGGTGTAAATATGGAAATGCCACATTGGTTAAGTGCCATCATTTGTAATGCAGTGTGTCATTTGAAAAGAGATTTGAAGAAACTGACAGCTTCACAAAAACAAATGGGAAACCCAAGGAATTGTTAGCAATTTAAAACAAACTACAACATCTTTTGTTTTCAAAATAAATAGTGTACCTTCGAAGCACAAAGTTGAATCTGATATTGCAGCACCATGCCCATTCCCTGCCTCTTTCATAGGACACTTCACTGCCATTTTCTATGCACATGAAAGAAAAATAAATGTGGAAATTTCATCCTTGGAAATTTGTTCCCTGTCCTTTCTTGTTTTCTGAGTATAATATGGAAAAGCAGATTTACTAAATGCAGATCTAATTGATGTTAGAAGTAGCGTAAATATATCAAACTATTTTCAACTCTCCCTGGTTTTATACAATTAATATACTTTGTGAGGTGGACCATACCAAAGAATGCAGCTTTGTTTTATCTGTTTTAGTAATTCTTTATCTATTTTAGTAATTTATTTCCTGCAGTCTGTTTAGAGTCTGATCTACATTGCAGTCTGTCTTGTGTTTTTCAGACCACATATTTATCACTGCTTTAAACCTCAGGTAAATTATAGCTGGCAACCAGGCCTCTACTGAATTCAAGATGCATTTTGGCATGTTTCTTAAGGATTCAACTACATAGGAACCATGTTTGAGCGCTTATTGTTTGGCATCAATGTAAAAAAGCAAAACAAAATAATTATTTTGCTGAGTAATTCCACAAGGCACATTAATTTCTGGATCAGAGAGAGGATGAGGCAGGGACCCCAGTTATACCCAGCAGCATTACTTGTAAACTTGTGTCCCTCTGGAGGAAAAGGCAGGAGACCTGAAGTCTGAGGCCTTTCCTCATCTTGTGACTTGTCTTTCTGCTCCAGTTCCTGAGTCTTCCTTGGGAAACAGAGAAGCAACCCATATGGTAAGTCAAAACAAGAACTGCTGGCTTTTAAAATATAGGTGTAGAAGTGCTTGTATTTGCAAGTACATGGGAAGAGACCCTAGAGAAAAGTGTTTCCCCTTGTTGGATGGACTGCAGATCAGGGTTGGGGTCTAAAACGAAGTGGAAATATTAGTGTATGCAGGAACACTCCCGGTCTACCAATGGGAAGCCTTTCTTCTGTGCAAGGGGACCTGAAATGACATTTGTTGGCTTTATTTCCATGATCAAACCAGGTTACAGGGGAAAAATATGTATAAACTGGGCCATTGTTAAGTATACTTGATTTTTTTCACTTACTAGATTTTAACTAGATTTTTAAAAAATGTTTGTAATTGCATTATTTATAACCACCAAAAACACAGAATAACCCAGATCTCCAGAAGAATGGATAAACAAATGTTATTTAATGAAATATTAGCGATTAAAAAGAATGAGCCAGCGATACAGTCGCATGGATGAATATCAAAAAAAGTGTTTCTTGTAGGAAACCAGACACAAGAATATATACAGGATGACTCTATTTCAAGAACAGGCAAAAACATTTCTGTGATAGAGGTCAGAACCATGGCTGCAGTGGGGGATTGACTAGAAAACTCTTAGAAATGAACGAAATATTCTGTGTCCTCACTAGGATGGCTCTTTCACATTTTATCAAAACTCATAAAAACGTACCCATAATATTTCTGAGCTTCACCATGTAAAATTTTATATAATAGAAACAACACTTGCTCCAAAAGTTACTAAAGGACTGTGATGACAATGTTTGATATTATTGAGCCTTTTGACCTAGAGACAGTTATGATAACTTGAGACGCAAAAATCGTTTACGTATTTCAAACCTTTCAAACATCCGCTGGGAGTGGTTTTTCACACAAAAAATTATAGCACAAAATTATTTGTAGTTAGATACACAAGTCTATTCAAAAGCTGACGGCTTATAAAAGTTAAATCTAAACAATTCTAGAAGATTTATATATTTACAAAGCACTATGTGGGACTATCCTTTTGAATGAGCTATGGTTGTACAGATTAATGTGTGTTGATAAAAATAAAAAGTAATAACTCAGATTCATGTTTTAAAATGTTGCCAAGAGACAGAAGTGTGTCTTTTACCCAGTGATCCAAAAAGATGTGTAAATAAACACCTCACCCACCTGGTGCTACCCAAGCTGCAGGGAAGGAATCTAGTTGAGAAGCCTTTTCAGCAAAGTACCAGAAAAGGTGTTAGAAAAATGGGCCAGTGAAATTAGAGGTGCTAATGGTGTTTTTTAAACTCTATAATCACAGGGCAGACACTAAATTCAAAAGGGATCGTTTGCTTTTGCTGGGGGTCAAGAAAAGCCTGGCTGGAGAGGAAATGAACAGTTTTACTCTTAATTAGTGTACAGCAGGGGAGGTAGTGGGAGGAGAGCAAGGGATGCAAACCAGATTCAGGACTGCACACGCCAGTTCCCTTCATGAAGAACAGCTGCCCATTGCTGGCCTGTGTCAGGAGCTGGGTGAGGCTGTAGAGACCACGTGCTATCATTGGCTGCAACCTGTACTGAGCAGTGCTTCCTAGTATTCGTCAATTTTGCTTGCCTGAGAAGCGTTGACTTTGGTCTCCCTCTTGACTTTCGATCTCGCCCTTATGATGTAGATTTGCTGTTACTCGTGCACACGTGATGGCTTGGCTTGACTTGCTGTCTTTATGAATGTACTTATTCAGGGCAATCCTTACAGACTGCAGACACAGGAAATTATTAGCAAGCAAATTATGACTTGAACTGTATCTGCTTTAGTGCCTTTCCCTGCTTTTATGTCAGCAGATTTGCTGGAAGCAGCTGGCATATCCCCTAAGTGACAGTTTGTGCCTCTTGCTGTTGCCTAATTCTAAGTTAAAATCACTAAAAAGCATTTTATGCTGTCATAATTGTTTGCATGAACCATAACAAGCTCTTTCATTATTAAAGCCCTATCCAATGGTTGGGGGAATTTTGATAAAGACTAAATAACACTTGATGAGCTACTTAAACCCCCATTCACATCCCAGTGATCCCAGAATTGACCAGCAGTGTGGTCTTGTAAAATAAAATGAAACCCGGCTTGTGCTAAGTCAAAGGTATAATTCTGAGGTCAGTAGGAAAATACCTACCTTTCCTTCAGAAATCTTTATAACTGTTCATTTACTTCCCAAAAGGCAACACACCTAAAGATTGCTTTTATTTACTGGAGATGAAATGTAATGAGTGAGACTCCAATATAGGCCGTGCAAGACTTTTAGCCTTGTTGAGCTGCCTTCCACGGCATCAGTCTAATAAAATGACTCGAGGTAGAACAGTACCCCTCCAAGGCCGACCTTCAGTGTTCTTCAGAGTCAGTGTCTGTCCTAGTCCAATCCTAGAGGTCTCTCTATCCTTTTCATGTGCAAAAAAATGCCTGATCTCTCACTATGAGCCTTATCTTCATGGCTTCAAGTCACTACTGGAGCTCTAGCAATGGAATCTTCACTCCTCAGTGAGAAAGGAGTTGGAAAAGTAGAGTCTGCCTATTCAACCTCTTTAAAAAGCTTTTCCAGAATCCTCAGTTATACACCTCATTGGTTACCCTTATCTGAAAATGAGGCTGGGAAAAGTAACCTCCCCATGAGCCCATTACTACCTCTTCATGGGGAGAGTTGACGAGAAAGGGAAATGAGGGACTAAATAAAGGAAAGCAGTGTCCATCCCTTCAACTCACCATGTGTCTGTTGAGAGGCCTCTATATATAGGCTCTGTAGGAAATCTGGGGACTGATAAGGTCAACATCATCTCAAGAACATGCAGTGCTCCTGAGCAAAAAGCAGCCAACAAATCCAAGGAAATCTATTAAAGAAAACCTAGAGCAAGAGGGACTGCTAAACTGGGTTAATCATAAGCAAAGACATCAGAAATTAAATGAGAAATGCAGGAGGCTATGAATAAAATCAGTTGAACCCAAGCTTGGGGAAGTCAAATGGGAGAGGCAAAAAGCAAGTCCCCATCTCTACATTTTGGGTGAGGAGGAACTACCTAGTAATTACCATTTGCTAAGTTTATTAAGAGTCAAGGACTACACTAAATGCTTTTACATGTATCACCCCATGTAGTCTGCGCAACAGTTCTAAAACAGTTCACCAGGGAAGAGAAAATTGCCTTCAGATTGGAGAATAAGTGGCCCAACTCCAATTCCATTGGAAGCTGTAACCTAGGTTTACTGGATTCCATGGTCCTCATTAGCTTTTCCTGTCTCCGTGAGGAAGCAGAAAGCAATCACCTCCAGTTTCACATAAGGCTCCAGCTTCTCACTAATTTCTCCAGCAAATTTGGCTCAAAGAATACAAACTATTTTTAATGGTTGCCTTAGCAAAGATAACTAAGAAAATACCCTACTGTTTAGAATCAACAGTAATATTTATGTAAAGAAGACTATACTGTGGCCTGTTCGTGAGCTACACTGAGTCCCTGCAGAGATGCAGCAAAAGTTCTCGTGTAGCCAAATAAACCCAGAGCACCTCCCCTGCTACCCAATGCACCGCCACCTGCTCAGCCTGAAAAGCAGCTCAGCTGGCAACATTTGAGGTCTGGGTGAGAGGAGAAGGCAGCAAGCTGCCAGTTCAGCTTGGAAAGGCAGAGAGACTCCAATCACTTGTCCCAGCTTCTGTATAGAAAGGCCTTTCCCAAACAGTAACCCTGCAAGGAACCTGCAAGGGGAATTAGGGACATCCTGAGAAATGCTTAAAGAAACTTTCCATCTTTCTCTTTGCTATTTACTTCTCACTCTTCTAGAAGGGCAGAAAAGGATCGTCAGATGAGATCATGAAAAAACAAAGGTAAGCTCAGGAAGCTGAGAAGGGGCGAGGCTGCAGGTGAGGCTGGGATATGAAAGAGCATCTGGTCTCTAGCACCAGCACACAAGAGTTGCCATGCTGACTCTGCTCTAGGTGAACTGCAGTCATACTGGATGAGTTTGGCTTACCACGGTCAACATAAAAGCCTCTCTCTGCTCTAGGTCCAGCTCTAGGTCCTAAATTCGCTTTACAAATAAGAACACTGGTAAGGTGTTTTCATACTTGTAACACCTATACATCTTCCTGTGTTTCTGACCTCAAGAGAAGCATGTCTGACATCCAGTCTGTGGACTGCCTCCTTGCTATCACAGAGACCAAAGTGAATCTCAGGATGTGAAACAATAACAGGTGAGGGCTTGCTTTCAGGGCCTGGGGCTAACACACAGCCACGGGAAGGACATCTTGGGTAAACTCTGAAGAAAGCAGATGAACCTGAGAAATTGGATTTCACACTTCCCCGACCCATCCTTTAGGGTAAATGAATTATGAGGCTTTTCTATACCCTTCTGTTGTTAGCCTCTATGACCAGCACCTGTGATGTTGCATGCTCCCCATGATTGTACACACCTGGGTCCAATGGGTATGCATATGAGTAGGTGGGCTTACCTGGGCCTAGAAGGAAGGGGATAAAATAAGGGGCATCAGCCTGGAGGAGAGTGAGCGCTAGGAAAGAAAATGCCAGAGAGAGAGTCCAGAGAAGAAACACGAAGATTTGTGGGGAAATGGGAGGCTCATTGCCTGCTTGCCTCCTAGCAGCCCCCTTCCACACTCCCTGTCTTGCCTGCCTGCCTACCTGCCTAACCTGCCTAGAGAGAACTCAGGGGGACTCAAGTTGCTGTTTCCTATTGGCTGTTTTTCCCCATTCACTATTTAAAATCCTGTGATGATAATGCCAAGGGCTTCAACATCCTTCAGCTGCTAGAACTGATAATGAACCTACCCAGACTGGGATGGTTGCAAAACATGTTGCCATGTGGAATTTAAACGAGCAAGTCCACAACACCGGCCTGAGCTAACTTACCCACCCCTATTAAGCCAAAAGGTAAGGCATTTCTGTAGGAGGATCCCATCATATATGCTGATCTAAATGGGATTAAAACACTGGAGGATGGGCCGCCCCTTTAATCCACTGGCCCACCCCCAAGGATGAAATGTGGCATAAGAAATAACACTGCAATTATTATCCTGTCTCAGAAACTGAGCAAAATCCTTCATGATGATTAGTTTACTGGAAACTTGTGGGGAAAGTGCAGAGTGGACTCTTACAGATGAGGAAGCATAGTAGAGAAAGGTTATGAAACTCGCATTGTATGACTGTGGCAACCTCTGCCCTCAGAACCACCTCTCAAAATGAAGATCAAATTAGTCATTGGCCTTCTGCTGGAGAAAACTAGGAAGGAAGGGTCCAATCTCACCTCCAGCCATGTCCCTCTGAAGAGTGAGTATGGAGTCCCATTCTTTACGGGTAGAAGTAGAAACTCCATCCCAGCTTTGTGTCCTGTGACTGTGCAGGAAAGGCAGGTCAGACCTGGGTTCCCCATTTCTTACTGTGTTAACATAAGACTGAGGCAAACTGGCAAACTTTGGGATCTCAAACTGTTAAGGAGTACATGCTCTAAAGGATTTAGCCATCCCCACTCACAAAGGCAAAGAAAACATACTCTCAAGGTGTGGTGAATTTTTACTAAAATGAGTGTGCATAGAGAGAGGAGAGAGGATGTTTCTAGTAAAACCCTTAAAGTTACCCATTCCTTCATTGGCAAATGCCTAGCTAAACAGACTTGACCCAAAGTACAGTAGCTGAGGCCCAAAGCCTTGCTACATATCCTAATTACTCTCTATGAAGGATCACAAGAAAGAGAAAGGGACAGGAGAGACTACAAAATATACCACATAATCCAACATGAGGTCATAACAGTGACTTCAATCATATCTGCTGCTAAGGACCAGGAGCAGCCTCCCATGTGTCTTTCACACCCATGTTCCTTCCAACTATCTCTCCATGTGTCTCCTCCAAATGGCCCCTTCCCAGTAGTGCCAGGGTACAAGTTAGGGCCTCAGAAGCAAGACCATCCAAGCATACATATGTTCAATTAGAAGTCTAGCATGGCTGCTTAACTCCTCCACTAGTTTCCAGCAGCCCCCCCCATTCAGAAAGTCATGTTCACAGCATACTAGGAGTTGTAATTTTGGGCACCTGAGAGCTCTTTGGTGCGACAATGGGGGTGGTATCTATAAAAAATATCAGGGGGTGGATTGTTCCTCTAACAACTGTGTCACTGCGCTGCTCTGTGGTTCTGCTCTCTCTGTGTCTCCCACTATCATTCACTGTGAGGTGGGTGAAGCCTTCTCCACCTATACCACCCTCAACCACCCCCACATATGCATACCTCAGAGCACACATGCAGCCAACCCTGTCTTCCTTTGCTGGCCACACCAAACAGGTGGATTTCAGGATAAAGAGCAGTTCTCAGTACTCAGGAGAACTTCACTCCTTCCTTGAGTAAAGAGGAGTCCCATGTTTCTTTTAGTCTGCATAGACAGAGGAGAGAGTATATTGTAGACCTTGTTCTACATGGTGTTCCTAAGAAGAGTTTTAAGACCAAGTCAGTCTGGAAAATGCAGTGTAGTGTATCACTTATAGAGACTCACAATATCTTTAATTCTCATTTTGATGTCTCTGAGAAGGCTTGTGGTAAATACTGAAACATACTTCCCAGGTTAAGCTGACCCAAAAACATTTCTTTGGTGTGAGTGGGCACCTCTTTCAGAACTGTTCAGGAGAACTCCCTTTGTGAATATGGCAGTAGATGAAAGTTACTTATCTTCACTCACAGTTGACAATTCTTTCCCCATTTGTAGGTTTCCCCCATGTAGTTTAATAATTCAAATATGACTTTGTAGATCTAAGGTCATTTTAAATTCAGGATAGTTAATGAAATTAAATTCTGGACACATTTATTTCATCTCTAGCAGTAGGAATTTAGAATATAACAGTCACTGTTATAGGCACTGATGCATAACACAGCAGAAGTGTTCTGTACCTTCAATAACCTCAGTAGTTCTCAAGCCTTTTGGTCTCAGGATTTCTTTATGCTTTTAAAAAGCAGCAAGAACTCTGGAGAATTTTATGTGAATTATATCCATTTTGAGTTATAATAATGCAACTTAAAACTTAAAAAACCATTTCATTCATTAAAAACAAATTTATTACATTCCAAGAAATAGTACTTTATGTATTAGAAAAGTATTTTATTAATATTAAATATATTAAAATATATTTTATTAATAGTATTTCTATTATGTAATAGAAATAGTATTTTATGATAAATAACTATTTTCCAAAAAAAAGTAGGAAGAATGGCCATTGTTTTATATTTTCAAAAATCTCTTTAAAATCTGACTTAACAGAACAAAGCTAAATGCTCATACCTCCTCCTGAATGTAAACTTTGCAGCATCACAGGTCATGTGGTCCTAACTTCAAAAGTGTGCTGTACCCTGGTGAGAAAATAAGAGTGAAATGGGAAAATGACATTATAGATAAGAAGATATACAGATAATAGTTTTGACCTTGTGGGCCCCATGAGAAGGTCTCTAGTGCCACAGGGTCCTCTAACCACACTTGGTGATCTGCTTCCAATGCACAATTCCTTCTCTCTCTGCATCCACCTCAGACTGGAGAATGGTTGAATGCTTTGCTCAGCTCCTGAAATGACCAGGAACATTCACCTTTCCAGGAGACCTGGTCCTCAGAGCAGCTAGAGGCCAGCCCCATCTGTCAACCAGTACAACCAAGCACATTTGATGCTCACCCCTCTCCCCCAACCGCCACTTTCACTATGGTGACTAGGGCCCATCAGAGTATGGGTTAGTTGGCGTGTTCTTGACTCAAAGTTTTTTAAGGAGACTTGATGTATAGAATTTCATTAAAGCCATATAAGCCCCAAGGTAACCATTGTCCAAACACAGATATTGCCTTCATTTGTAAACTGCCTAATTCCTGAAAAAAATGAATTTAAGCTTTGTCTACAACCCTTGCCCTATTCTCCTGCAGGATTTGAGTGGTTCCCTGATATTGTAAGCTAAGAAAGAGCTACTTTTTCTTCTTCACATACAGGAGGAGGATGAAATGGTGTTTCATCTTGACCCTGGGGATGTTTGAAGCCCAGAAACAAAGGAGCCAAAAGGGAGAAAAAATCAGCTCTGGTTCATCTGAGCACAAAGACCACATGCTGCCCGTGTGCAGGAGCCCCTTGCTTGAACCAAACCCTTAAGGTTGAAAGATGAGTCTAGAAAAGCAGGACCTGGGTGGGTCCTTGCTCTAAGGAGTCCCCAGGTGAACAGACACAACTAATAATTTTTTTTTTCAGAAAAGAGAGGAAAAATGAAATCCTGAGAATTCTGCTTTGTACCATGATAGTAGTCACTCCTGCTCCCTCTACAAGAACAAACTGTGTTTATACAGCTCAGATTATGTCTGATTTCAGAGTTGATAGGATAGAAATTAGATCTTGGATGCCCACTAACTAGAAAGATCACCCTGGGCAAAGCACATGCCCATCTGTGTCTTGGTTTCATAAGCTATAAAATGGGTTATTTTAGGATTTGCTGAACTAGTGCTCATAAGCCCTAAGCAGATGCCTGGCCTAAGCACACAATTTTTTTTATTTTGTAAAACACTCAGTAAATGCTAACCATTATTTTACACTCTATCTTACCTTTTAATTTCATTGGAAGCACAAAAGTGCATGCTTACTCTTAACATGTACAGAGCACAGAGAAATAAAATATATGATAATAAATATAAATAAAATATACCATATGTAAATAAAATATACCATATGTAAATAAAATATACCATATAGCTATATAGACATCTTAAAAGTACATACAGCTGTTTATAAGTTGTTATATATTTATGTTTTATTTATTTATCTTGAGAAGTGTTTCTTTAGAGCAACAAAACTAAAAGTTTGCAAAACATTAAGTATGACTGAATTTAATTATCATTGCACATATTTGGGGTCATTATAATTTGGATGAGTAATAAATATAAAGATCTTCCTTGTCTTAATTTTGGCAAAATCATAAATGGTGTATTTGGGGCAATATTTTTACTTAATTTGTATTTTATTGATAATTTAATTTTTTTAACCAAACAGAATTGCATTTACAGTATAATATATCCAGAGTATAAGAATATATTTTTATTAAAATGTAAACTAAACTAAAGTACATGCATAGCCAACTATTTACCAAAATATATAATTATTTTCATACTTCATGCATGTTACCACTGGACCATCATATGTTCAAATTTAAAATAGCATGAATTACTGCTGGAAAATTCCTCATTACCAACCATGACATAGTAAATACAATATTCCTCATTGTCTACTGTAGGAAGCACAGACCCAAATTTGAAGGGACAACATAAACTTAAGTAACCTGACATATAAAAAACAAGCAAAAAAACTTGAAGAGATATTTCTCCAAAGATGATATACAAATATCCAAAAAGCATATGAGAAGATGCTCAGCATCACTAATCATCAGAAAAAGTCATATCACCTCACAATTATTCGAAGGTGATTTAAAAAAAAATAAAATTATGTCAGCCAGGACATGGAGAAATCAAAATCTTTGAGCACTGTGGGTTGAAGTATAAAATGATGCAGCAGCTCATAATGTTAGAAATAAAATTGAATTACTAGATGATCCAGAAATCCCACTTGTGGGTATCAATCCAAAAGAGTTGAAAGTAGGATCTCAAGGATATTTGCACATTCATGTTCATAGCACTATTCACCATTTACATAGCACTATTCACAGTCAAAATTTGAAAGCCACCCAAACATCTCTAAATGGATTAGTCGATATCCAAGATGTACACAGTACATCTTGTGTGTGTGTGTGTGTGTGTACACCTTCATACATACATTTAACACAATGTCATTCTGGTTCATCCATGTTGCAGCATGTGACAGGATTTCTTTGTCTATATGTATAATGAAATCTTGTATACATGCAAAGAAATCCTGTCACATGCTGCAACATGGATGAACCAGGAGGACACTGTGAAATGAAATACGCTAATCACTAAATTATGAATGAATGCACTTATATGTAGTAGATAGTGTAATCATATTTATACAAACAAACAGAATGGCTGTGGCCAGTCATAAGGGGAGAAGAGAAAAGAATAATCAGTGTTGAATGATAGAAAGTTGCATATTTGCAAGATGAAAAAGTTCTGGAGATTCATCATTATGTGAATATACTTAACTATGTAGCAATACACTGAGTACATGTATATGTTAATGTATTAACAGTAGATTGAAAGTGCACTTAAAAATGGTTAAGAGCAAATGATGAAAAGTCTCAAAGATCTAAATAAATGAAGAGGTAATTCATGTTCCAAAATAGAAAGACAGTATTATCAAGATAACCCTACTTGATGTATAGATTGAATATAATTCCAATCAAAATCCTAGCAAGTTATTTTCTGGATATCAACAAACTAAAGTATATATGAAGAGACAAAAGACCAAAAATTGTCAACTTAACATTAAGAAAAACAAAGTTAGAAGACTGATACTACCTAACTTCAGTGCTTACTGTAAGTCTACAGTAATCAAGATAAGAGAAGTAATAGATCAATGGGACAGAACAAAACTCCAAGGAAAAGACCCACAGAAATCTAGTCATCTGATTTTTGGCAAAGTAACAAGGGAAATATAGTGGAGCAAGCCACCTTTTCAACAAATGGTGCTTAAATGACTGGACATTGGTTGTAAAAAAAAAAAAAATGACTCTAGGCACAGTCTATGCATACTTGATCAGAATTAACTCAGAATGGATCATAAACCCAAATGTAAAATGAAAAACTATAAAACTACTAAAAGATAACACAGGAGAAAATCTAGGTGACCTTGGATATAGCAATGCCTTTTGGAAGCATAATTGGTGAAAGAAATAACTAGTAAGTTGGACTTGATTAAAATTAAGAACTTCTCTATAAAAGACAATCTATCTCCAGAGAATCAAGACACAAAGCACAGACTTGGAAAAAATATTTTCAAAAGGCAACTGTCAAGTGATTGTTATCCAAATATGCAAAACACTCTTAAAGCTCAACAATTAGAGAATAAAGAATCCAATTTAAAAATTGGTTACACATGTAGCAGATATACATATAATATGTAAGCACATGAAAGGATGTTTAACATCATATGTCAGTAAGGAATTAGAAATTAAAATGAGAGAGCACAGTATACCAATTACAATGGAAAATTCAAATCCCTGACAATGCTAAATGCAGTAATGGTATCTCTCATTCATTGCTGGTAGGAATGTAAAATGGTAGTCATCTTGAAAAACAACGATAGTTTTATATTAAAAATTTTAATAGACATACTTTTTAGAAGAGTTCTAGCTTCAAACCAAAATAGACAGTAAGTAGAGTTTGTTGTACTTCTATTTTTTCCTACTCCTCTCACCCTCTCCCAATATCTATATCCTACACCAGAGTAAGTACATTTGTTGCAACTGATAACCCTACATTGACATATTATTCCCAAGGCCCATAGGCTACGTAGGGCTCACTCCTGATTGTTAGACAAATGTACACTTTTGATGGTTTTGACAAATGTACAATGACATGCATCCATCATTGCAGTATTGTGCGGAATTCTTCACTGCCCTAAACATCGTCTGTGGTCTGCCTATTCATCCCTCTTTTCTCCTTGGCTCCAGGGGGATGCAGTCCTTTTACTGTCTTCATCATTTTGCCTTTTCCAGAATGTCCTATTGTCCTGTTGTTGGACTTTTCAGATGGTTTCTTTCTCTTAGTAATATTTAAGATTTCTCTGTCTTTTCATGATTTAATAACATTTCTTTTTAGCACTGAGTAATATTCCATTGTCTGCATATACCACCATTTATTTTTCTTTTCATCTACTGAAGGGCATCCTGGTTGCCTCCAAGTTTTGGCAACTATGAATTCAGTTACTAGTAATATCCATGCAACTTTTGAGTGGACTTATTTTCAATTTATCTTGGTTGTTGAATACCTAGCATGATTGTAAGGCCAGATGGTAAGAGTATGTTTAGCTTTAGTTCAATTAAATAACTCTTCAATTGAAAGTTAAAAGACTTTTTAGAGTTTAGGTACCAAGTAAGGAACTGTACATTTCTAAAGAAATGACCTAAAAGGCAAAGAAGCAAAAATATGACTAATTCAAGAAGTCAGAGAACAATTTGAAGGAAAGATGAACATAAAGTCATGCATAGACACAGTTTTTATTTTCCCCTAAAATCTATATGTTGAAGCCTAATCGCTATTGGAATGTTTTTTGAAAGTGTGGACATTTGGGAAGTGTTGGGTCATGAGGCTAGAATGCACACAGGGATGGGATCCGTGACCTTACAGAGTCCCCGGAGAGTCCTTTCACCCTTCTGCCCTGCAAACATATAGCAAGAAGGTGACTGTCAGTAAAAACTGACTTAATCTGACAACATCTTGGTCTTAGATGTCCCAGTTTCAGAACTATAAAGAAAAGTTTCTGTTGTTCATAAGCTCTGCTGTTTGTGGTATCCTGCTGCAACAGCCCAAGCAGTCAAGTAGTCCAAGACAAGCCAGATCTAGACTCTAGACCTCTCATCTATAAATGTGAACAACCAGACTTACAGACTGAAGTCCTGCCCCTGAGGAGACTTCCCTCATTATTATCTTTCAGAACCATATTTGCATTTGGTTTTAATCATCACTCCAGAATAAATAGTAAAGATCATTCCAAAATAGCGAGCCAACCTGGGCGGGGGGGGGGGGGGGGGGGGGGGGTGTGTGTGTCAAGTTTTTTAAAGGAACTTGAATGAAGCAAGGCAGGCAAGCCTGTCACATCTGGAATATGATGCTCTGTGATGCAAGGATCCATTGGCTCACACTGAGGTTTTGACACTTTGTTTTGTATCTCTTGTCATTCCTGAGCATTCATTTCCTGAAATTCTCCTTGTACTCTGAAAGAAGTCCTCACTTTGACAAAGGTCTTAGCTCTGTCTATGCTTCCATGGCCTTCAATAACAGCAGTTTGGGATTTTAAGCTCATAGTACAAGAGGTGTGGAGACGCTTCTCCCTGGAGACATCAGTGTTGGTCTGATTACCAGCTGTTGAGGGATTTGGGTCAGACTGTGCCAGCATAAAACATCAAGTTGTGACTGCTTGAGAGTTATGTGTGTCTGTGTGTATGTGTGAGTGATTGTGATATCAGGCTGGGGAATTACTGTCTGACGGCTAGTTCAGTTTGATACTTGGCCTCCCTACCCAGAGAAACAAAACAGAAAAACACGCAAACAAGAACATGAAAACAAATTGATATTTTCAGGTTATTTTTGTGGTCACCCAAGTATCTTACATACCTCTCCTTGTGACCTGCCTGGGTACTTTTCTCCCTGGTCCCCCTGAAATGTTAAAAGCTTTTTGGGAGAGCTGGGTGACTGGCAATTGGGATTATCCATGGTTCCCATTAACTACACAGCAGTCACAGCAGTGACTCCTGTCTCTGCAAATAATAGCTGCACCTGAGCAACTGGGCTGACATTTTAGGAATGAAAACTCATGGTGTTAAGATGAAAGGGGTGCAAAAATCAGTGGATGTGTAAATTCAATTTTAACTTCCTCTGAAATGCTATGAGTCTCCACTCCCACATAATCCCAAAGAATTAGGCTGAAGCTACATTCAGTTTTCTTCTCCTGTCCCCCACAACTATTCCCCAAGCACTAAACTAGGCCCTGGTATGTGACTTCCCCACCTAGGAGCAGAAATCTGGACCCTGGAAAACTGGTTTTTTAATATGGCCTCTAAGGAGGTCCCATCAAGGCCAGGTAAGACCCATGCTAGCTCTGCAAACTTCAGTGCACTTGATGAACACCTAGCTTTTGGAGAAGAAGAACTACAGAGTAGATTATAGAATAGAGAGAAAAATCAGCCAGAGAGACAACCAAGCTGATTATCAGATCAATTTTACTACCTATCTCTTGCTAATCCTAAATTTCTTGCAGAAACCTAAACTGCTTAATTCCAAGTGTTCCTAATTCTTCAGAGCAGTCATCTCCATGGTCACAAATTTGTCTGTCTAATGCAGTGAACCCTGTCAGGGCACCAGGGACTATTTCACTCCTAGGGGATAGATATTCAACATTGCCAGACAACTTTTTGGTTGTGACAACTGGAACGGAGGAGCAGAGATATAGGCATGTAGTGAGTGTGGGATGCTCCTAAATATCCTGTAATTGACAAGACAGCCCCCACCCCCTAACATCTGGTTCAAAACGTCACTATTCCTTGTTTTCTTTAAATTTTATTTATTTTTTTGATTACACATATATTTATACAAAGATAGATTAGATAGATAGATAGATAGATAGATAGATAGATAGATAGATAGATAGATAGATAGATAGATAGATAGATAGATAGATAGATAGATAGATAGATAGATAGATAGATAGATAGATAGATAGATAGATAGATAGATAGATAGATAGATAGATAGATAGATAGATAGATAGATTACATCGTTGTTTATCCTGATATTCTCCCA
>PVHY01004517.1:0-93413 GCA_004024945.1 Uropsilus gracilis
ATGTCATTAAAAGAGGGAGAAGGTATGCGAAGGTTATACACCAAACTGGTAAGACTGCTTAGAGTAGGGAAAAGAAGGTAGATAGCAGGACTGGGGATATAAGCAGGACAGGGGAAGTAAGCAATTCAGTTAATTTAAAAATAGTGGGCCAATGGTTTGCAAACAATATTTTTACTTTCTGAAAAAGAGAACAAAAGGAATAGAAGGAGGGAAAATATCTATTTTAGATTAGCAGGGCATAATGAGGATGGGGGAGTAACGAGTACTGGCAATCTAAAGAAGACAGGGAGTTGCTGAAACTGAATTAGACCACTTCTCAATTTTTCTAAGGGCTGCTTAAGTAGGTAAAAATATTGGTTATCATGGACTAATTGCTATTTCTGTTAATATCCTGGAGTTTTCTCCCATCACAAAGACTAGACTCACCATTTGCTCCCCTACCACTCCACACACACACACACACACACACACACACACACACACACGATTCTTAGAGCATCAATCTATTTATATACCACCTTGTTCTCCTGGCCTTTTTAACAATGAGGCCTCACTAGGAGCTTCCAAGTACTTTTGAGGAAGAGGTGACACAACTTTGGCATCAGACAAAGTCCATCCACAGGAGACAAAAATAGGAAGGGTCTGCATTTTCAAGAAGTTAAAATCAAATAATAGAGTGTAGGTGCCTGGTGAGCATGATCAGAGACTCCCCAAAATGGCAGAATTGAAAGGTGGTTAAAGGTCATTTAGCTATCAACTTCAATACCTAATGCAATCCTTTATCAGAAATGCTAGATTCTAGCACTGAAGTAGAGGGGGAAGGAAGGACATATTGTAGAATCCCTGAGGAAAAAACAGACTGATTTTCATTGTAAACTTCTTGTAGACAGGAATTATACCTGTGATACTTTCCCTGTACAGCACCCAGTAATGCAGGATTCCATGGTGAATATTAAAATACAGTGGACTCAAAATTCACAATGCAAAGTCTGAAGAATTTCAACAGTGGGGGAAAAAACGCATTTTAACAGTAACTCATTTTCTGAAAGATCTCCCAGTAGCATTTGAAGCTCTTTTCCATCAACCAGGAAGGAGAGACGTTGGCCTAAAAGATACTTTAGGTCATTTTCATGGCCAGATATCAAGATCATTGAGCCAATTGGCTCAACCCAAGAACAACTGCTAATGCTCAAAATACCCTGGGGCAGGGGTGGAGTTGGGGAATATATGAATCACAGAACTTTCTGAGCACACATAATAGTGGGAGTCCCATCTTATGAAAATTTGATAAGAATTTGCTATGTTCTTCCAATAAATAATTAGGATTGAATTTACTGAAACACTGCATGCACTGGAACATTTCACAAACATACCCACTGTACATGTCAGGCACACAAGCCCCAATTAAAACACTACAGACAGCTGTGCAATTGAACAAAATTTCCACACAACACTCACCTTAAAACACACGTGTAGAATCCACTGTCTTGTGCCTCAGCTGAATGAAACCATATTGAATCTTCCTCTTTGCTCATCCTGACCTCTGAAAAGATGATGGGCTCTTCCAAATCACCTTTGTTTTTGTACCACATAAGCCTGAGTCCAGTACTCTGGGCCATGCTATAGTTGGTGCGAATGTAACTGTAGAAAAGGGCACATTTCACTCGAACAGGTTCACCTGCCAAAGCCATGTATGTCTTGAGATCCACTGACCAGTCAATGCAGCCATCCACTGAAAGAAAATCAGATTGGGCATGAGCTGCAGTGAGCATTGCTGAAAATGGTAAAAGCAAGTCAAGGCAAACGTGTATTAAGGACTTAAGATGAGTCAGACAAGGGATCAAGTGCTTTTATATAGATTACATCAGATACTTGGTTCAATCTTCCCAGTGAACCCATCAGATGAAACAATAATCTCCTTAAACCTGGGTAAGCAGGACCCCTATTCATGAGTCCAGTGTCTGTGGGGTATTTCCATGCCCTCCCCCCCCCTCTGCAGTAACTTTCCACTGGGGGCTATTGATATCCTGCATGGATATCAATATGGATATGGATATCCTGCATGGGGCTCCAGCACTCAGACCCATGGGGATGTCTTATGGCCCCACATCTGTGTCTCAGTTCCATCAGAGTAGCCTGATGAATGGACTGCTCCTGCTAACCATGTATTATTCGCCTCACAAGGTTGTGTGAGACTACTGCTAGGGTCACATGGACATGTCAATTTTAGGTGACTCAAATTGTTTATATAGACAGGAGTCCCACAAAATAGAAACTTCCATGGTTCCTGGTATAGACTAAGAACAGTTTTGACACCGACACTTTTTTATTCTTATTTTACAAATAAGGAAACTGAGACTTGGGGCAGATCTGTGACTATATAGGCCCAAGGTCACAAAGTTAATACATGGTGGAAAACTAAACCTCTGATTCCAGAGACTGTTCATAACCCTGACCCTATACCACCTCTGCCCATAATTGTCACAGGAACCACTGTTACTTACCTTTGAGAAAGCAAATGACTGGGTTGGAAGCAGAGGGCACTTATAGTGATTATTTACATTATCTACATGCCAGTTTCCCATGGTCTGATCTATTAATAGCAGATATTTAATCACAGTTTGATTTATTTTTATACTGTTAACCCCCTCCCATTACTCAGTTGGTATACACTCAATGGTATATCATACCAATATATGGTTTAATCAAATAATAATAGGTGGATAAATCTACCATTAAAGAAAGTATACAGCAAATTCCCTCTTTTCCAAAAGGGTTGGAAATGAGACTCTGGTTAATTTAGTATGCTAAGTCAATACAATTAGCATATATATTCTACCTCCAATTGCTTATTTTCAAAGAATTTCATCAAATTATGCTACATTGCTTTATAATACTTGATTACCCTTTATTAAATAATCCCTTTAAACTGCATAAACACTGCCATTTTAAAATTATATGTTTCATTTATAATTTTGTGAACTGATCTGCTTCCTTTTTTAGCTGTTGCCATCTCTGTAACCCGGTGTATTTATCCTTTAACCTCAGTTGACAGGAAGCTCCGAGCTAAGTACAACACTCAAGTGCAATGACTATCTTATCTCAGGATTTTCTTTCTGTATAGGAAGGGTTCATGACCTGGGGTTCAAAGACACTCACAGGCAGGGTGCCTGAGTAGATTACCAGGTTGCTGGCAACTGTTGTGTCTACTTGCAATATTATACTTTTTCTAATAAAGTTAGAAAAATTGGGGATGTTTCTTAGACCCAGGAAAGTTTCTGGTCTCTGGTTTTGGTTTCTGATCTTTCTTCCTGAGTTTGTTTTCTCACTGCCCTGCTGCATATGGGCTTTAGTCATAAAGTTTTCTCAAATCCTTTTTATACTATGAAAGGTTTTCCATAGGAATAAGTCAATAATTATATATCTCATTTTAAATGTATACTGAAGGGCATACTACTTTCAAGGATTAAAAGAACACAGATTCATCACTATGATGATCATTTGTGCACTGTTAAATAAAAAAGTTACAGTTGGATTGAACTAAAGATGTATTCATCCCCTGTAGGACTCTGAGATATTCCTGGTATTAATAGTTTATCTGTCATTTGTCACACTGATAACTGTCAAGAACAGAGAGGTGAAAACTTGCATTCCTCGGAAAATTACTGGTGACCCACCCTGCATTGAATGCAATTTTCATGCTTATTGTTCTGTCATCTTCAAATGAATTTTCTATTGTTTCTTTTGGTGGATTTATCTGCGATACTCTTTCTATGACTTAACAGAAATAAGAAGCCACAATACAAACATTCTTTCAAAAATACATGTGTTTTTTTAACATTTTATTTAAAAGTTGATTTCTAGAAACAAAGAAAACCTAAGGATGATTTTTAAAGATTCTTTCCTATTCTAAGTTTTTTTCTCTAATCCTCAGATACCCTGCAAGTGTTTTAAAACTAACAAATTTGGCATGGCAAAAAGTATCAGCCTCTAATTTTCTTCTTGATTAAAAAAAACTCTCAAAATGTTCAAAATAGTTTCTCCTATTTCCCCCCTATTACTGTCTCTAAATGACTGTTGCATAATCTACACCTTGACAATGCTAAAAGGATAGTCTGACCCAAAAGTGACACTGTACTGAAAGGCAATTGAAGATACTGAGCTGCTGTTACAATCAGCTTGATCATACAAAACCTTCAGAAAACATTCTGAATTCATTTCCCTTTAAGTACTGTCTGAACAAAGTACATTCGATTAAAGAAATGGATGGTACCTTTCCTTCCATTCCCTCACATTCAGTAGCAGAGAAGTATTAATGACAAAGTGTCAATAGGCAGAGAAAGAGATGGACAATAACTGGGAAAACATCTCCAAATTTTATTCTCTTTAATCTTTTCCTTTAGCATTTACATAGAAGGTTACAATAGATAATTTCAAGAGACCTCAGGAAATGTTTCCAAAAGCTAAAGTAAAGGGCATGTCACCAGGAATTCATGCAGGGCTCCTTACCAACAAATATTTTCCCACACTGAACTTCAATTAGCAAAAACCCAACCCCATGCATTTAGACAATGCATCGAGTATCTAGAGAAGACTGAGTCTTAACTAGATCTAGATACTAACAATGTGATAAGATTTTTTTTGATTATTCATAGAAAATCACAGAGTGCGATAAGAAAGGATGAACTAGAACACAGTGCTTTATTTTGGGATTTGGGGTCAGGAAGCCACTGAGACGGGGTGTACTGAGGGAAGAGGTCTGAAAAATCAAGTGGCAAGGCAGCAAAGATTGAAACCTGTGAATAAGAGAGAGGTGTATTAAGTTGCAAGAGGGTCATGAAATGGCAGGAAGGAGAAAAATAGTACCTGTGACTCAAACAGGACATTAGAAACCACCAGTGCAAATCTCTCATTCCTGTCAGAAGGAGTTTCTGGTAACAATGGTAACATCCCACACGTTCAGAGCCTATTTTTTTATATTTTATTTTATTTATTTTTATGGGAGCCTATTTACATGCTGAAACTCCATACAGATTTGGCAAATAACTGAAGGAATGGATTTCTTCAGCAGCTGACAAGAGAGCAGGTTCTAGCCAGTAGGAATAGGAACCCATAGAGAAAGTCAACCTGTGAACTTCACCTGCTCAGCCTTTTATCCTCTGATCCACAGAGCCCTCCAGCTATATTCTGTCTGGCTCCAGCTGGATCTCCTGAGAATAGTGGTTTCCAAAGTATTCTCCCATAAGCAGTTTGATAATGATAATTGTGTCTCAATGGGCAGCAACAAGTATAAAAAGAAACTGCAGAAAGGGAAATACCCCTTTCAAGAAAAAAAAAAAAAACAAAAACAAATCTCTGCAGATGGACTGAAGTTTGTTTCACGGAGCAAATCTTTTGAAAGTCTGAGTATATGCTTCACAATCACTCAGTAGAGTTATAAATACTGTCATTTCATTAGAAGATACCTCTTATTTCAAAACCATTCTCTATTCACTCTTGGATCTGATGAATAGTAATTTAAGTATTTAAAAGAACAATGGCATTTCCTTAGAATCTCATCCCTACTCTCTTTTGATTTAGATTTCTGTAAGGCTCACAAAGTTATTACTCTTGATTTAGTTCTGTCATAAAAATGCTTTAATATCTGAACTATGCAAAACAATTATAATAAAGCAAAGGAACCCACTTTGTTTAAAACCCAGGCCTTTACTTGAATCATTTTCATTCCAAAGTATAAAGCAAGTGTGTGCTTAGAAAATCTGACATAAAGATTCAAGAAAAGGAGTGTATGAAGTACATGGGGAGGCAAACCACTGTCATAGCAGCTTATTTGGCCAAAGGGGATAGGACAGATAGCTATGTGTAGAATTCTGAATTTTGGATGTTGGTCCCGAATAAGAAATTGCTCTAGGCAAAAAGGATAATGTACATGAAAAGCTGTGGAATCTTTAGACATCATGATGACAATCTTTAACGTAAGTCCTTTGACAAGGAACATCCTATACAAGTTTGTGTTTGAGATTAATAAATTCATTTATTATATATGGCATGCTCTCACTTATATGTGACATCTAAAAAAATTTAAACAATCACATAAATAAAGAGAATAAATTGGGGAATGAGGGGTAGACAAAAAAGGTAAAGTGAGTCAAAATGTACAAACTTCCAGTTATAAAGAAAAGTCACGAGGGTGTTATGTATAATTTAATGACTACAGTTAAAAATACAGTGTTGCATATTTGAAAATTACTTAAAGTAAGGCTTAATAGTTCTCATTATGAGGGAAAATAATTTAACCATGTCTGAAGACATGTTAACTAGACTTAGTGTTTACAATATATACAAAACTAAGTATACAATATATACTTAGTTTACAATATATACAAAAATGAAATCATCATGTTTTACACTTAAAATAATTTTATGGATCAATTATCCAATAATTAAAAAAATTATTTGTTAAAAAAGGTGTTTTCTTGTAAGTGTCAACTCAATTCCATTCATTTTAAAGCCAGCTCTCCCTTTTGTGAGTCAACAGGGCAACTGTGGGGGGCAATTCATCAAAACACCACTAGAGGGCGGGCTGTCCAAGTTTTTGTGTATCACTTTCTCCCCACCTAACCTCCAAAACTAAGAACTTGCTATCTGCCAAAATCAGCTTGCTGGGAAGGCATCACAGCACACATACAGAAGCACCACTGTAGGTGATTGAAGGGTTCAAAGTGGGGCAATCAGCTGAAATACTGCTTACACTGGAAAACCACACTAAATACACACCAAGTAAATGGCACAACGCAAAAAAGGGTGCAACTGGCTTTCACTGAGCAGGGCACTGTGCTGGGAACACTGCATATATTTTTCTCATGTCATTAACATGTCACCTGTGTGGGACAGGAACACATGATTCCTACTTTACTGAGCAGAAAAGCTCAGAGTTTCAGTGACTTGCTCTAGAGATTACCTACGTGATGGTCCAGTATTATCTAGAACACTATGTTCTACATACTGTGTTCTATACTCCTATTCCTAGCCCAGGAGCCATTAAAATAATAAAACTTCATTGATGCTATCCAAATTGTCACATATATTCCAAAGAGCTCATGCCTGTACAGTAGAACTTTGAAGCTCAGTGATATATACCCAAATAATAATCACTGCAGGAATGAGAGTCACCAAATAATGTGCGTCACTTATTTACCCACAAATTACACACAGTATTTACAGAGTAATATGTTATTAATAATTTATGTACTTGATTTGACTTCTGGAGAAGGGATCTAAAATAATAGCCACATTTTATTATACCATATTGATTTATTTAAAATTCAATATCTAGGGAAGATCACTCAATTTCAGGCATTATAATCTAGCAATCATACCATCTATATCAACATTTATACTTAATATGTATTAAGTACAAATATGTGCTATATGCATTATACTAATTGACCATAATATTATTCTCCTTGTTCTTAGTATTTCACCGTGGGAGTTGCATGCTTTGTATTTCCCTTTGTTCTCCCCAAACACATACCTAAGGACAAGTTTCTTTTTATTGATATCCAGCAGAGTGGAAGCTTTCTGCCTCAAAAGGGCATACACAAGCACAAGTCAAACTGTCCATGACTTCAGTGACCCAACCCCCATACCCCTGTAGCCCCAAGCACAGGTAAAATAGACAAATCTGTTTTGTCCTTGGGTAATGTAAAGTTCCATGAGTGGAGAAAAATATTTGATTTTGTAAATTTAATCTGTGCATCAGCATCCATCAACGGAGAGATTATCCCCCACTCCATTCCAACAAGCACAAGGAATGATTATAGCTTCAGGTCTTAAAAAAGCATTTCTACATTTTTTTATGAATTGGATTATACACTTTACTTTCACACTTTTACCCCCTACTATTTGTCAATGGGAAAGTTCTGCCTAAATGAAGTTCATCATCTCATTTCAACCTAGTTATTACACTTAATAATGGGCTGGCAACCATCTTCATTTCCCTTTCATTACAGGATCTGTGCTATGCTTTGTCAAGATCATTCCTTCGATCTTTATCTGACAAATGAGTCTCAATTATGTTGTGGAGGTGAAATCATAGGATACATTACAACCAACTATTCCACTCCTGATTACCTGAGATTTGACGAGCCTCATTGGGAATTAGCCACTACCCAGAAGTCTTCTGGGCTGCACTGTTAATACAAAGGATGCTGAAGCAAAAGTTCTCGTGGAAACAGACCATCACCACAAATTGCCAAGCCTTCTAGCAGGCTTTCCACAACACCCTCAAATCCAGGACGCTTGGCAGTGAGCTAATCTCCTGTGCCAAATTTCCTTCATGTCCCATATTTGCAGCCATTCAAGACAAAAACTTTGCAAATCATCTCTGAATTTTGCCATTCCCTTCCCATTGACCTTTCCCTGCTCCTCCCATAAGATATTAAAGCTTGTCATTTCTGTAGTTATTCAAATAATTCTCCTCTTGTACATCCTCAAGGATATGGAAGCCCAGGCCCTGGCTCTCTCTCCCTTGCTCAGACTACTACAATATGCTTATAAGTGATTGATTGCCCAACCTTTCCATTGCAATCTCTTCTTTAAACTACAACAAAAGTGATCATTGTGAAGTGTCTGACCGTAGCCCTTAATACTCAAAACTTTAAAGGATTCCTGGTATGCAAATCCCAAAACCCAGCTGCCCAGCTTACCTGGAACTGCCATTCTTTCTGCCCCCCACCAATATCCTACACTGAAGTTAATACTCACCACATTATCATTCTCCGAACATGCTATTCAATACTTCTCTGCCTTTACTCATCTTGTTGCTTCTACTAGCATCTCTTTTTACTCTGTGCCTATATACTGAGATCCTACTATCCTCCAGAACTCAGTCTCAAAGGCCCTGTGTGAAATATTTCTCCTGCAATGCTCCCACCATGTGCTTGTCTACAGATCTCCTTCCCAGCAGATGGGTGTCTCACTGACCTTGCATACCTAGGACAAGGGACTGTGTCCATTGTTCACAGTAGGCACTCAAACCTTTATGGGATGAAATCATGCATTTGTTCCCAAATTCCCTAACCATCAATAGTAGCTGACATTTGTCAAAGACTCCTTAAGAATTCAAGATTCCTTCAGCTTCTTCCCATGACACCAGAGAACAGGCCCCAATGTACAAAATGTGTCCACAATGACAAATGATGGTGACCTTTCCATTAGGAAGCATCATTACATACAGGAATTAGAAAATGACCTCTGAGATGTCCCTGCTCCAGAACACACAGTTCCCTGATAAGTGAAAATTGCCTGGTCTGTCACACAAGTCCTTCCAAATCAGGTGATACCCGATCAAAAAGAAGCAGCCTAGCCCTTTCTAGGAAAAAACACATCCTGCACATGACAGGCTGACCTCCTCCAACCCTCACCTGCTCCAACTCTCCTGGTCAGAGGAGCAGTTATGCTGTGGCCCTTTCCCATTCACTTCCTTCTGCCACCAGCTGGACTGGATCCTTCGTAGGTCTTACTGAACATCTCATCACGGACCCTCACAAAATTGCTAGTGGAATAAAATACTTTTGTTAATTAGTCCTTGCTATCTAAGGGTTAATATTTGGGTTACAGAAAAATTCTTCTATAACATTTAACTTCATGCTGCTCCCATAGTAAATAATTACATAAGAATAAAATATTTCTGGATGGACTGAGGACTTTTCAGGCCCTTGGGGTCATCACTGTAGGCCCCAGTACCAAGGCAGTAGATAAAGAAGGCATGGCAGTATGAAGATGGCGTCGAGTAAGCTGGAGAGTAGAAGCTCTGAGTTCTTGTTCCTTTTCTGCCTCCTCAAAAGACACATGTTGGGAATGACAGCTTCTGTTCCCTAAAGAAATAGAGGTATTAAACTAGACAAGCTCTAATTTAGCACTAATAAAATGGATTATGCAATGGCTGCTTAGGTCTTTGGTCAAGAAGATGAGCTACACATGTGCTAAATTGGAAAGTCTCCCTCTGGCAATCTGAGCTTTTTCTTAATTTCAAAGTTAGAGAACTAAAAAGAATATTACAAACTCCTATGATTTCACCATCCCAACTTAACATCGTTACATTTTTTCCAATTTGCTTTCAGTGGCTTTATTTTATTAAAGAAATAAAACACATTGCAGATAGAGTCAATCTCCCAGCCTTACCTCCAACCGCTGCCTGGAAGTAACCACCACTCTTTCCAACATTTATATTTTTATATACTTAGGTGGGTACCTTGAAGAAAAATGATGGTAGTCATTAAGTTTTCTTCAATGCAGATAGGTGGAAATAAAGGCTATTTGAGGTTTCTTTTGAGGTTTGTTCCAGTAAACTGAGATCTTAGTGGTGTGCACCCCAACCCCAAGGCCATCACACACAGACTTTTAAAATGGTCTAATCTCAGTGTCTACAAGTGCTATTTTTTCCCAAAGTTAGTCACCTCCATGGTAAGTACTGCCACACAGATATCAGGATACAACCACTGCTGGTGTGATAGTTTTACTGTTACATGGAAAGCTTCTGATTTACTGCAAACCCAATTATTGCTAGTGAAGACTAACAATTACAAACATGGAGCAGAACACACATCTGTTCTACACTGAGTTGTTCCTCTTCCAAATGAAATTTTAAATCCATTGGAATACAGGGACTTCAAAAGAAGTGCTAATTAGGGAACATAATCTTCTTTAGAGAACATAGTTCCTTCTTACTGTATTTATAAGTTCAGCACACCATTCAGCTACCATTAACTCCTCCTTTTGTGGAGTTAATAAATAATGGAAACTGTCAGCACACTTCACCATCAGGTCCTGAGAGGCTTAAATATATCAGTACACTTGAGAAAAGCCTAGAACAGTGCCAGGCACTTAAATAATGCTCAGTAAGGCTTTCTTATTACCACTGCAACTACTGTTTGTACTTCTATTAAGTATATATCTGCTTTAATAATTCTTCTACTATACCTATCAAGAGTTTACTTATGACAATTCACATTATTTCAATAAAAATTGATCTTTTACATCATATAAACTTTATACTGAAGTTATATCACTCAAATGTTTTGTTAAAATTGGAGCATAGTTAAGTTATAGTGTCTATAAATTTCATATCAGGACATAAAATTATTTGTCTATAAGAGTATAGAGTAACCTGTGCATGTGTATACATTCCATATTATTATTTGTTTGTTATGTGATGCATGCTATAGTATAATCACTGATATTACAATATTATCAGACATTGCATATTTCCATTTTATAAATTGTATTTAAATTTAAAGACAGCATAAGATTTATACTTCATAAATCTGTATATCTTTGTTTCATTTATTTTCTTATGTAGTTATATATGTATGCATCAGGTAAAATAATTACATCTAAATATATTTATATCTGTAATCATGAACAATGACATTGCTATTTTTACAAGTCAACATGTCAAATATTGATAATTTCATCATTCATCCAAATAAGTCTCTTATATAAAATATCATAAACTAAAATAAACAGCTCTTAAATAAAGTTGTAATTATACTAAAAGGGGTCAGTAAACCAGATAGAGGTGAAAACTGCTATGTTAGTTGGTAAAATATTTTTTTTATTATTTGTCACCACAAAATCATAATAGGGCCTTTCAAATAATTCATAAAACTATTTAAGCTTCTACAACCTTCCAACTTTTGCAACAATTATTCCTGTTGTACAGAACACTGTTGGAGAGAGCCACGAGGCTCATTGGTGGCCAACCTCCTTCATTTATCTGTTCAAATAAGTCAGAAGTGGGGAACAGACTGGGTTCAGGCCAGTCCAGCCACAGTGAATGGTAGCTAGACATCCTTCTGGACTCCCACCATCTCTGGACAACAGCTCCCAGGGTGTGAGAGCTTCCCTTTCCAGTTCAAGGTACAAGCACACCAGATGCCAGTCTTGCCAATCTCAGTGCACTTAGTTCACACAGTGCACCCCAGCCCCAGGCTGGAAGGGGGCAGCAGATTCACCCTCCATTGCATTGAATGGCATCCCCACCAGACCAGTTTTCCATGCAACCACTAGATGTGGAAGGCCTGCCTCCCAGGAGTAAAGATCCCCACCACTGGCATCCTGGACCACCCCTGCCCTATGACTACCCCAAAAGGTAGCTTCCAGCAGCAGGGTTTTAAGGGCTACAGGGTGCTTCCAGGCCACAAAAACCTGTGTACTGGCTCCACAGTAAGGACTGGGGGACTGGGAGTATATACCCATAACATCACTGCAACCAATAAAATTCTCAAGGGGGTACCACCCAGTACTTCGCTGACTGGTCTTCCTAGTCATAAAAATGGTGAAGCCACACCCGGAGGACTTCCTGGATAAAGCCCACACATCTGTGCAGTGTACCCGCTGTGATTCATTTCATTATCCAAGATGGGGGCACTGCTTTTCCAATTCTCAGAAATGGGTATGATTTGCAAATCCATGAAGGTAGTATGCACATTTTGATTAACTTAAGACGGTTAATATGTCACTTTACCACAGTTACTGATGTCCGCATGAATAAAAGGGAATAATTATAGTACATCCACAATACTACTATTTCCAGCTATATTAACATTGTGCTGATAATAGTTAAGCAGGAAGCACCACCAAGAAACCTTGTATCATGATGTTTTACCTTTTATGAAGTATAGGTAATTAGTGTGCACTTGTTATTATTTGTTAGTATTGATTAGATTATATTGACTCTTACCAATTACTATAATTTATGTCACAATTAAATGATTATATCATTCATCTTTAAATTATATAATTAATCTTATGATTACCTCATTGATCTTAATTATGATTATACCACAACTGCATTATTAAATATTATTACGTATACTGTAATTGTAATATAAATCACAAATATTGTACTAAGTGCAAAACACTTCATTATTTGACTAATATAGTGAAAAAATTATATAGTGCAAAATAATCCTGGTATTATGAATCTTTTCATCTAACCAAAATCAGAATAACTGCTGAAAAGCATGTATACAGTTATACTTGCATTATTCTGACTGTAAGAAATAGAACTATAGTGATTGCCATTCCAGGTGACTTTGGTGTGGTCATTTCCTGTCTAGAAAATGACATAACTAGGCTGGCACAGTGGCTCGTGCCTGTAAGTTTCAGCCTATGAAGTGGCCGGGGCTAGGTATTGCGGTTTGAGTCCCGCCTGGGGCCCGTAACGAGACCTAGTTCCAAAAAATAGCTGGGCGTGGTGGTGTGTGCCTACAATCCCAGCTACCTGGGAAGCTGAGGCTGGGGATTGCTTGAGTCTGTGGTACCCTGGGCAACGAGAGCCTGCCGTTCCATGGGCAAAAATAGCGAGACCTAGTCTCAAAAAAAAAAAGAAAATGACATAATTATGTCAAATAGTTGACATTATAATTGTTATTATCACTATTACTATGTACATTACTTTAGCATCTATCTTAACAATGGCTAACAATACAAGAATAATGGTGTTACCAGTTCCTGCTTGTGAAATGGTGGTGATTTTGGAATACTGATAATTTACATCATATAGATACCACTCCTGAGAACCTTGGTATGCCTCTGTAAAATGGACATGATTTTGAAGCATCAGTGATACGTAAATTTATAGGATTTATCTTCATACTATTGTCACAACTAATGTTACTATTGGGATTTAGCGTTTCCTTAAACTAGGGAGAAAGTCACAAAACTTTATAAGGTTTAAGGGAGTTAAAACCTGCTACATTGCAGCACTAATGATACTAATAATAGGAGGATATCTTAGCTCCTTATTGGGTACTAGGCTTTGATATAAATAGCTTACATACATTTACTCACTTAATTTTTTTTATTAATCTTTTTTTGTTTACATAGTCATGCACATAAGTGTACATACATGTTATGTATAGACTACTCACTTAATCTTCACATCAACCTTATAAGATAGGCTACATTCCAGTTTACACTGGAATAATTTTAGACTCAGAGAAGCTAAACATCTTCTCTGAGGTTTCACAATCAGTCTAAGTCCCCCTGTCTTAACCACTACTAATCTTTTGAATATTAATGTGAATACTTAGCATACATTTCTACTTAAGCTATGATACCACTATACATGAGAGAAGAATAACTGTTTCCCTCTTTTTCATCAGCAAATGATCATTGGCACAGGTAGTGGGTGATGTTGGCCCTGCTGATGTTAGGAATATAGTCAGGGATGGAGTGACAAGTATGTGGAGGGGAAGGCAAGAGTCTTGCTTGTTTATCCTGATGTTGTCAGAAGACTTAGTTGAAGTTGTTCAGGCCAGAGCATTTGCTGGAGTGTTGGTGCCCAATGAATGCTTTTCAAAGTTTCTTGAATCATTTATTGTAGCATTTACTTTTCCTAGTAGCCCAGGTATAGTCAGTAAAATTCTATAGGAAAGATATAAAAATACTATCCCGGTACTCACTAAGAGCTCTACTCTGTCTCTGTCAGTGACGTGAGCTTCTCCACTTTTACCTACCCTACCCTGTCTGCTCCGAACAAGACACATCATGTCAACACTTGCCTTTACAGTTGTTTCTGCAGCCAGTGTTTGACATCATACAACCTGCATATGTCTAATATATCCTTGGATGAGATTCAACTTAATCGATGTAGCCTGGAAGACTGTGAAGGGAAAAACATCTGTTTCCTGTGAAGATGGAAAGATGAATGATGATGATATCTGGGTGAGTGAAGCATTCATTGGCAGAAAGAACAGAGATGTCTAAATGGGTGGAGATCGGTCAACTTTGATAGGAAAGAATTGAAGACAAGTCTCCTCTCTAGAAGTGGTAAGAGAGTCAAGGTGACAGGGTAGGAGTGGAGGTAAGGAGCAAAAGAGGGAGGGAGCCCAATGGAGTGTGGTGGATTAAGGGTGTTTTAGTGATGGGTGTGATATGGTGACATTTATCTGAAGAGGTACGAACCTGTTCATCTAAATGATACAATATTATTTTGTCATTACTAAAATACAATTGAAAAATGATTGACTGGAAGACTGCTTCAGAAGGAGTTGCAACCCCAGGTACAATACCCCAACATTATCCCTGATGTGGATAAAAGGTCTCTACAGGGTAAAACAGAAGGGACATGGTTTACGTAAGTATGCCAACCCAGACCAGGTCACAGTTTCCTGTTAGTGATTATTTCTCTACCACTAGGCTTAGACATTTTGCAGAATGATTCAGATAAAGCCAAGACTTACTAGAGTTAGGACTGCAGGGACAAGGAGTACTGGACTCATAGCTCCTTTCCCTCACTAGTTCATGTAGGCCTGACCACCTCCATCCCATCCTGCAAGGTTCCAGGAAAAACAGAGTTAGATGCCACAAACCCGATTCATCTCTGCTTTGCTTCCGACAATGCACTTCTGAGCAAGCCTGCAGTTGTTACCCACTGTATCTCTGAGGTCATTTAATGGGATTCAGGCATTGGTGAGCTCAGACACCAGAGATATCACTGCCACTGACATGTTAGACAGGCAATTAATGTCCTTATTTCAGTGGCAGAATTGGGAGAAGGGCTCTTGACACTTTGCTGAAGACTTAGGAATGAGGAAATCCTTAGGATGGGAGAATCTTAATTTCCAGAACCCTAGGTCACCACCTGACTTATATTTCCTTCCTTCTATCTTAATTTAAGTAGTTATAGCCCAATGAATAAGCATTATTAACATCACTAGATCAAAAGTGTTTAAGAGACACTATAGCCAAGGCATTCCTATACCCCATGTCCTGAGCCCAAACTTAAGCTCCTTGACCCTGCATTACCTGAGTGTTTAGTTCAGGTATTAAAAATCTAGATGTGCCCACTGAAATGCTAACTTCCTGCCTGGTCATTCAAGCTCATAAACACCATTGTATCTGAAACTCCTCATCTCTCGGTCCAATGAATGTGATGAGATATCACTTCTGTGATATGATAACTGGAACTGTTGACCATAAAATAGGGAAATTCTTCAGGTACACCTGACCTAATAACAAGAGTACTGAAAAGCTGAGTTTTCTTCAATTGCAGAAGAAAGGGAAGAAAGGTGAAATATGAGAAGAAAGGACACAATCTGGATTGCTACATTTGAAGATGGAGGGAGCCACCTGACAAGGAATACAAGCAGCCTCTAGACAAAAGAGAACAGCTTTTGACTGAGAGCCTCCAAGGCAAGGGCATCTCAGCCTTCCAGCTGGAAAGAACTGGTAGAGTCTGCCAATACCCTGGGAGAAAATTGCAAGGTATTTCTGCAGAACCTTTATGCAACAGCCCAGCTGGCCAAAATCTGATATTGGCCTTGTAGTACCTTAAACAAAGCATGCAAGTGAGCCTACTTGGTCTTCTGCCTACCAAACAGTAAGATAATGAATAAAGATGGCTTTAAGATGCTAAATTTGTAGTATTCTGCAATAGCAATAGAAAAACTAATATTGTATCTTAATCTACCCCTTTCCTTTCCCTTCACAGACTGGCAGGGCACTGGGGAAGCTTCACATATCGCTTCCTATCCTGGTGCATCCAGAACAACTACTTTCGTCCATAAGGTAATGTCTCCATCTCTTGCTTTGACTGCATTTGTCCTCTCACACACAGATTTCAGATCTTCCTCACATATATTTTGCCCACCCAATTCCAGTTTGTCCTCCTGGGACTACCATGTACAGCTGATTCTCTCCTCACCCCAGGATTGCATGGCCTGGACTTCCAATATGGTGCTTGGTGACCAAAAGAGTGTCCTTGCCCAGGGGCACACATGCTGACCCTAGTTCCTTCATCTCTACCATTCTCCAGGGTCGATGTAGGTTGGGAATATGCAATTCACAAAAAACACAATATGGGGTACTTCTGTCCAAGTTTAGCTGAGATAGGGCATCCTGAAAATGAGGTGACAGTTTTGTGACTGTGCTGTCCTATGACATTGATCTGTTTGTGACTCCATTGTTTTTCTTTAGGTCCCTATTGATGTTTTCTTTTTATGACAGAGAAGGACAGGAGGTGGGAAGAAAATTGCTATCTTTCATACAAAGATGCTGCCTTACCTCCCTGGCCTAACCGACCTACTGCAAACCCATTGATGCATGGCCCCAGTGGGCTGATATTCAAATGAACTGCCCCAGTAGCAGAACAATGGCACTTGCATCAGCCTCTAACACAAGAGGCCTGGGAGATGTGACTAATTCCTCATGTATCCCAGCTATCAACTCCATAACTTGTTACAGACACCCCATTACTCGATGATCATCTTCCCTAAGATCTTTAGTCGTCCAAAGACCATGAAGTTCTGACTATTTCAAAGTGCTTATGAGAATCTGTTTATTGATTGACTTGCTTGATCCCAGGAGCATTCACTTTAGAAACTAGACATTTAGAGTTAAACTCACTGTATGCATAGATTCTCAACGATGCACATGTGAAATTTCTATAATATTTTAGTAGAGTATTCCCACAAAGATTAACTCCTTAAGCTTCACCAATAAAATATGCAGACTTTGTGATGCATGTGACTTCCAGGTTTGAGATGTGATGCTATTGTACTTTCAAGGTAGTAAGTGAGTGTGTTATTATGTCATGAGTATTGGTAGGAGACACAAAGAGTAGCATTACTCAAGTGACAACAAGCAGCAGGAATATCAGCATATTTCCACAGGGCCCCCCTTTTTTTTCTGAGTTCTGAAGAAATGAGTACAAAAGATGGCTGCTATGAGGATCACTGAGCTTGGTTACATCAATCTATAATCAAAAGTAAGAAGCCTGCTCTTTGTCCCAGAGGAAGACATGACTCCCATTCTCAAGGTTTCTTGCTGCTGATACAATCGTGACAAAAGGTCCAAGTATAAAGCCATCAGATCTGGTGCTCTTGGCATACCCATAAAGATGATGAGGAGTGCAAGAGTCTTTCCCAACAATTACATGTCAGTAAAACTTATCCCCCCCCCCCAAAAAAAAACCCTTCCTGTCTGTGAACACACCCTTCCCACCTTTGACAACTATTCCTCTTTCTTCTCTCCTCATATTTTTTTTATTCACCATCCACACTTTCAGGGTTATTCTTTTTCCAGGTTTCTCTATCTTCATCCAGTCTGGGGCATGAACTTAAGCCAGAGAAGAGACTGGATTTAGAGAGATGTGGCATTTGACTGTCACACCTGTCAATTTTCTGGAAAGGTTTTCTAAAGCATGAATCACCTGCAGTGGTGGTGGCAGAGAAGGGGATTCCCTGTTCCTTCCACACTGATTCCACCTTTCTGGATCTCTATGTCACAGGCAGACATAAGCAGGTGGGCTGGAAGAGCATGGGCAGCAGAGATCTCTTTTATAGACTCTGGAGGGAAGGCCAGGCACGGTGGCTTGTGTCTGTAAGCTTCAGCCTATGAAGTGGCTGGGGCTAGGGATCACGGTTCCAGTCCGAACTGGGGCCCGTAGCGAGACCTAGTTCCAAAAAATAGCTGGGCGTGGTGGCACGCGCCTGTAATCCCAGCTACCTGGGAAGCTGAGGCTGGGGATTGCTTGAGTCTGTGGTACCCCGGGCAATGTGAGACTACGGTTCCACAGGCAAAAATAGGACCTAGTCTCAAAATAAAATAAAATAAAATAAAATGCAAATGTAAATATAGACTCTGGAGGGAATACCTGCTGCAGAGTGGGGGCAGGCTTCAGAGACAAGGCAGCTTCCAAGATCAAATGGAGCTATTGTGTATGAATTTGCCCACCAAAAGACTGAATTGGGTTGTCTCTCTTTTATCTCAGTCCTACCCAACTAACAACTCCCAAAGGAACATGAACCTCACATTGCCAGAACAAGTCTACCACCTTGTTCCCCTGCCAAGCCAGGACTCAGGCCCCAATCTCTGGCTATACCTCAGCTAATGCTTCTGTGACTGGCAAGTATCTGGACTTCTCTGAACCCCACTACAGAAAGGAAATGAAAGGAATAGTTCTTCATCTAAACCTTCACAAAGGCTGGATCCTTTCAGACCCTATATACTACTCTTTGTCTGATTTCCACAGAATCTCAAATGGTATGATTCACTAATAAAATGTAGAAAAGAAATGATTTCTTACAGGGGGTACAGTATGAAGGGTGCATGTATGGTTCTAGAACTAGGTCCAGTTACCATGTCTGCAATATCTTAGCTGTGATTCCTGGGGGACACAATTTTCAAGTTTCTGTATTTTAATTACCATATCAGCAAACAAAAGTAATGTGCACTTACTCCATAGGGTAAGTATGAAAATTTGATGATGAATCAGGAACTCAGAGCACACAGTATATAACACCTTGTAAACATAAAATAACTATTACCTATGGCCAGTAATAGTGATCGTAGGTAGAATTTAATTTATAATTTTAGCATTTGCTTATTCTTATTGGCAACATCATTTAGAATATTAGGAATTTATGTTTAATACTAGGAATGATCATTGATAACACAAATAACATATCAGTAGTATTAATTCAATTCATGCTGACAACCATAATGTAACTCATTATCCTTGTAAACTCCCCTTAAGATGCTATAAATATTTCAATATACTCCTTCCTAATGTTTTCCTATTGAACACTGCTTTCCATATGGCAAATAGAAGATCCAAAAGACTTTCTTTGTTATATATCTGTTTGTGTAGGATCCTTGTTAGCAAATTTATGGAAAATGCTAGTAACAAGGCAGAAGCTGCACCATATATTTTGACCTTCATGACACTGAGTTTAATATTATCAGGTGGCTGAGAAGGGGGGCTGAGATGGACATTTCGTTGGTGTATGCTAACTTTTTAGACTAGCAAACAGCCTGTTGCTCTCCATGTGTCTGGCAATCAGCTCACTTTATCAAGCACAAGCCGTCGCCTCCACTGCCCTCCACCAGGTCATGTTCATGTTCAGTTTGAGAGGCAGTGAAACCAAAGCATTTACCTGGGTTTACTGTCTTTGTATCAACTTCTAGAATCTACAGGATTCATGCAGTTTTACTGAGTATGAACGGCTTGCTCGCTAGAAGAAGTGATAAACCTTCTAGCAAAGATATTATTATATATCAGCACAGATTCCTTTTTCTCACTAACCCATGATCTTCTGTCATCTCCCAGTACAAACCTGTTGGAAGCGAAGATGAATAGTTTTGAGCAGATCGAGATAGAATAAGAACAAGAAAAGTAGTACTTGGTACTTGGCTGTTCCCTGAGCCCTTAGTAAGCGGTGCCAGTCAACAGAGTGGTGAGATGATGTAGTTAAAAGAACATAGCACCTGCTCAAGATATCTGAATTTAATCACATTTTGTTATTAGTAAAATTAAGAGTCGAATAGATGGTAGAAGCAGACGGGAAGGGTGGTATCTTTTATAAAGATCTTACATGTTAAGCATCATGTTACAAGTTAACCATCTGTGATGGTTAATTTTATAGGTCAACTTGACTGGGTCCCTGGGAGTCCAGACATTTGCTTAAACATAATTCCAGGTATATTTGAGAAGGTGTCTGAATGAGATTGACATCTGAATGGGTTAACTGAATAAAGTAGATTCTCTCTCTCTAGGGGGCAAATCTCACCCAGTTGGACTGACTAGAAAAGCACTGACCTTCCTTCCCCTACCAGTGAATTTCCTCCTGTCTGACTACTTTGAGCTGGGATATTGGTTTGTTTGTTTGTTTGTTTGTTTGTTTTCCCTGCCACTGGACTCAAACTGAAACCTCAGCTCTTACTGGGTAGAGTCTGCCAGCAATTGGACTGGAACTTATACCACAGGCCCTCCTGGGCTTCCAGCTTGCTGACTGCTGATCTCAGGATTGTTAGGCTCAATGATCGCACAAGCCAATTCCATATACTAAATCTCTTTATACATAGGGATGGCCTGGGGATACATATGTATAATATTTATATATACATATATGTGTATATATATATGAATATATATATGAATGGATATATATATGAATATATATATGAATGGATATATATATATATATGAATGGATATTCTCTGGAGAACCCTGACTGCTACAGAGACTTATGTACAGTTTTTCATCTGATCCTCACCAAAACCCTGGCAAATATATATGATTAGTCCTACATTTTATATGAGGACACTAATGTTCACAGACATCACACTGTGCTGTCTGAAGTTTTTCATGTCATTGTTTACATAGCAAATGACACTTGTGTGTCGGTTTATTGGGATAAAATGATAAGGTCTCTAGCAGGTTGGAGTCACTGGCTATCCTAAGCCTGATTGGTTATCCAAGAGTTGCAGGGTCACATATGTTGGGCTCTCTGTGGCACAATGGTTGGGAATTACTACAACACAGACACATAATTGTCAGAGAAGCAGAAGAGGAAAAATGTTCAGATTTGTGGAATTTGAGTTAGACCTACCTACCTCTGTTTCAATTCAGGACATGCTATGTATGGGATGTTAGGTCCCCCTTGATGCCTCTGTTTTTCCATCTGTCAAATGGGGATTTATAATGGTACTTTTTTCTTCTGTCACTGGATGATAAAACCTGAACTCAATAAACTACCCTAGATTGATCATGGTGCCAAGGAAGCATCTAGAAATGCCAATTCTAATACTAGTAATAGTAGCAAAGTGGCAAAACAGAATCTGACACCAAAATCTATGCTCTTTCTTTCACTTTCTTTTTCAACTTTATTGTTTTGCAGTTGTATTGTAGGCAAGGCTATTCTAGAAGCTACTGTGTTGGGAGGGGTGTGTGTATGGGTTGAGGAAATGGAGTGGGGTAGTGCTGTACTCTCTCAGTTTTGTCTGCCACAGAACAGTGCTTTTCTGTCATCTCCTACTATAGTGACGAACTAGTGGACCAGTGAATAAACCCAATCGACCAAGTGCTTTGCTGTCATTAATGATAGTTCAAGAGTGTGGTGTTGCAGCTGGAGCAAGTCCATGAGAAGCACAACTGAAGGAGGAAAAATAAAGTTGACTGAATAAAAGGAATATTTATCTCCTGAAATTTTGTTTCAGCTCATATAGGTGGCTAACAGAGGTAGAACTCATTCCTGAGGTGGAGACCTTTTGTGGGAAGCTGGCAAATGGCCGGTCATAAAATGAAAAATAGTCCTACCTCTTCATCACAAAGTACTGGGTCAATCCTTCCCCCACTTCATTATCTCTGAATATCAGAATTCAAACAACTGTCTCAGTGTGCCTGTCAGTGATCTGGGGCTTCTCAATTGTACATTTAGACATGCATGAGAAAAGTTGGTGCATTAAACCCAGCCTGTCTAACTTATCTGGTTGAAGAAAGGCAAGCTCACATTCCATAGAGTAGTAATGATAACAAAGAGAGACAGATGGAAGTAAGGTAATCATTTCTATTACACCTTGTAACATTTGATGACATTTTTAAAAGATTTAGAAATGTATTTTTGGCAATATTGCAGAAAGCTGGACTAAGTCTTAATCACACAAGAGTTGCCAAGCAAGTAGATTCCTCCCTGTCCCCATGAGTAACATCAACAAAGGACTGCTCTTGCATAACTCTACAGCCTCAAATCTAGGTCATCTTGTCTCCATTTATGTGAATCAGAGATGTTCCTCGTCTGTGTGTCAAGTCACTCCAGTTCATGTGCGTTCTGATCATTCTGGAATCAGAAAAGTTATCTAAATACTCTCTCCAAGTGCCTACAATAAGCATGCTGGAGCTCAGCTCACCACTAAGGAGGCTTTCTAGTTTTTCTTTTGTGATTTCGTAGACTTTCACTTTAGAAATGGGGGGGGTGGTAGTATCATTTTTTGGCTATTTTCCCAAAATTCAAAGTGTAATAAAGGCAAAAGAACTCCTGCCATTTGAAAATGGAGCTAAGCCTGCATACTTTCCCATAAATAACACCATAGATATTGCATATGCAAAAAGAAGGGCCAACTGGAACAAGTAGCCTCTGTGTCTTCCAAATATGTGGTGCTCAATAGGACTGGGTGAGTTAATTGCTGTTGGTGAGGGAAGGCATTTCACTTGCCCTTTTCTTTATTTCATTTATTTATTCCTTCTTTCATTCATTTGCCAAAAAGTAACATAATTTGCTTACCATGTACAGGGCACTATTCTAAGCATTCAACTGGTGTTAACGCATTGAATTCTTACAACTACCCATTGAGGTACATTCTGCTATAATTTCTCAAATTGATAGACACATACTTGAAGGGTTATACAAAATGTAACTGGCTCAAAATGTACCTACTCAAAATTGTATTGCAGGTAAGTGTAAATAGGGGAGACTATTTCTCAGTCCATGCTTTAAACCATTAAGTACACTAGCTCTTGAATGTGCTACCATGAAGTGAAAAGGTGGTATGCAAGCTGTTAAAGCACAATGCAAGGTCAAGGAGGGTTTTGCATAAGAGAGGACCCTTGAACTAAAATTTGAAGACTGAGGAGCCAAAAGCTAGATAAATACACAGGATAGGATATTCCATGCAGAGGAAACCAAGTATGCGAGGTCATGGAGGCCTGGGAAATGTGACATGTTCAGGAAACTACAAGTAGTTCCATATGGCTAGAACATATGGGTAAATGTCAGGAGAGGATTCCAGCAAGGTAACTAAGAGACAGATCATAAAAAGGCTTTGTATAATAAGCCAAGAAGTTTGAAAATTATCCTAAAAGCAATGAGGAACCAAGGATGAATCTTTAGGAGAGTTTTTCTCAAAGTTCAATCTTTAGTAGTAATACTGGCTAGAAAGGGCCGAGTCTAGAGATGCGTAGAGTCCATTTATGGCACTATTACTGTAGTTTATGAAAAGAAAATTTGTGACAATACAGTGAAGGCGTGTAAATCGGAGTAGGGGAGAAGACAGTCATAAGCAAAGCTAAAGAGGTAGAAGGATAGACTTTGTAAGGGACTGTATGTGGGAAAAGAGGGAAAGGGAGGAGCTACTGGTTTCCAGGTTTCTGCATGGTTGACCAAACTAACAAGCTCCCCAGATTTACAACACAATATGTATCATCCAACAAATGTTTTATAACAAATGAATACATATCAAGGAACAGACAAATGGGCAGTGATAGATATTCAGAGAGCATAAAAATCATTGCCTGGATGTAAAATTGAAGGAAAGGAGAATGGTGCAAGGTGTAGCTCAAGTTAACTGCATTCGTTCCCTAAAATAAGTAGCATAGAAGGAAGAAATTTGGGGACAAGGATGTGGAGGAGTCCAAGTGTAAATACATTAAGCTTGAGATACCAATAAGACACACATGTAAGGGTGATGATTGCAATAAGGAATAAAGCAAGAGGTAGACACTATCATAAGAGTAGCTAACCCTAAGTGCATATTAAGCTCTATATTCTGCTCTCTGTAACAACTTGTTTAATAGTACCGCACACCTCACAAGGTAGCTACTACTATTGGTACCCCTATTTATTTATGGTGAAATTAAGATACAGAAAGGTTAAATAACCTGCTCAAAATCACACAGCTTTTGAGTAGTAGAGACATGACATGGACCCTTATGGTCCCGTTCCTAAGACTGAGGTTATAGCATTATACTTATTGCCAATCCATAGCAGAAATAGTATATTAATTCAAATTATTTGAGTGAAAATGTGGTTATCCAAGGGGCACTATGTAGTCCATTGCAGGAACCTAACAGATCTCTTACCTTGCCATGTTATTTGGCACATTAGCAGATCTCACTTCTGCCACTAGCTAACACTGGATCACTTAATTTTTTGCTCAGCAACTATGGATAAGTGATTATCTTATCCAATAGTCACCCCTAAAGTAAGCAATCTATCCCAGTTTATTTGACCCTTGCGGTTTTCCAGAACACAAGACTTTTTGTTCTAAAATCTGAATAGTCCTTGGAAAACCAAGACAAATCCATTACCCTCAAAACATTTAACTATCATCTCAAATGGGAAGTATTGAGATCAGCTGAAGCCAATTTCAATCTTCCCAGTCCTTTTTATCCAAAAGAATATGGGAACTCAAATAAACACTGTCTCTGAGGCAGAGCCTAACTACTGGACCATCTACTGTCAGCTCAGAATTTAAAGCCTCATTTGTGACTCCATGGCCAATGCTCCTTATCACTATAGCATAAGTAGGGTAACTAAATGGTTGTCTTATTTAACTCTTGATTATTTATATATGTGCTCTTGATTACATATACATATACACAATGCTCTTGATTATATATGGATATAATTATATAATTTTTGAATTACAGCATCACCTAACAACGGTGAATGGACATAGACTCAGTTGAATAATTAGATATTTATCCCAAGGCTAAGGAAATTTATTTCAATCATAAAACCCAGTTCATGGAGCTGTGCAGATATGACTGCCAAAGCCCCGTATAAGAGTGCTGAGGATCAGAGCCAGGAAAGCCACCTGATAAGGAAAAATACCTTCTGCTATCCAGGAACTAAATCCCCTTGGAGAGGGTTCAAGGCAAATATACCTTGCAATGAACTCTGGTTTGTGGCAAGTAATATTTCACTGAAATACCAGTGTCGGATTTTTCTGTTTTGGCTTTTGCAAGTGATGTGGTCTTAAAAGCTGTCATAAAATGAAGATTTTGTGAGAGATAGGTGGTAACAAATGAAAAAGTTGCACATACATTCCGATGTGTCAATGTTGGTGTTTGTTTTATAATGTAGATTTCATTTTTCTAATTCCTAACAATTTGCATTTTTCTTATTTAAAATAAAAACATGTGGCATAGACAAACTGAATGAATGTTAGCCTGAACCATTATAATTTATGAGCTATTATAGAAGCACATGTACACAGCCTCTGAGAAATTTGTATTTTTGCTTCCTGTCAAATAAATAATATTCATATCTTGATTCAGTCTATAATAGTTTTGCTATGGCACTGTCACCTGAAACAAAATATACTGCACAATTATTATGCCCACTTGTCTCATATCTTCTTAACCAAAATTCAATTTTAAATTCATCTGAATGAGAAAAAGCACAGTACTTTCCGGATGTATTTCCTAAAACATACTAGTGATTTAACTAGCAAGTTATTTTAAACAAGTACAATTCATAGAAAGCATGGTCCACCTATCAGGTAACATAGGAACATGCATTTTCAATTAGATATTCTGTTGAGTTTCCTCTTACATGTGGATGAATTAAGTGAGTAGACTCCTCCAGTTTGAAAATAGAGTGAATGGGAAACCTAGATGCCTTTCCAGTGATCTCAAATCAATCAAAATCAATCAGCTTCTCCATTACCACCCTCCCTTCTCTCTTGGTTCCTACATGCCCACCCCCTTCGATTCATATAAGCATACATTTATGGCTTACTCATTTTAAATTCCAGATGAGTATTTTGGGAATGAATGAAATAAAGGGCAGATGGATAGTTTGAATATATAATGCATATTATTCCACTATATATGTATAATACATATATGTATATTAAGATATACTTTTCAGAGCACAAGTATAATCGAAATAAGAAAACTCACAGTAATATAATCAATCATCCTGGCCAACTTTAAGTATCAGGCTCACCAACCTGCATAGGTTCTTTATTGGTTTTAGCAATTACAGACACACCAGGCATGCCAGGGCCAGGGCAAAGGGACCAGGAAACAGGTGAGCTCCCCAGCCCCCAGGAATCTTCATGATCTTTCTCTGGGCTCTCTCTGGCTTACTGTCATTCTCTCTCTTTCTATGATCTCCGCACCACTTTTCCCCTCGTAGGCCCACTGGGCTGCACAATCATGGGGAAGACATAATACTACAGGTAAAGGTTACAGGCTAATGGGGAGGCTTACTAAACTCAGTCTATGTTCATTAAAGACATCTAAATGCTTCATAAGCATTTAAAAGATATATATATTTTTTTTTCTCTAAGTCCACTTTCAACATTCTTCTCTGAAGTTGTAACACTGCTCTCAATTAGACAGTGATTCCTGTATGTGGCTTGAACACATTTACAAAATTTTGTCATATAACAAAAATAATGCAGAATGTGTCTAGACACAAGGGCAATTTCTATATGCTTGTATATGACTGTTGAATGAATGCAGGGACTGATGTATCATGAAAACAAGCTTACTCATAATCATCCAGGAGAATTTAGAACTGAATCACACTTGTAAATGGGCTGCAAAGGAAGTTTAATGGTTCTATGGATACTCATCATTTACTCTGTGGGAAAGGAGGACAGAAGTTGGTAAGGACTTTCTTCAGATGCTAGATAGTAGCCAATGTTCAGAGCAGCATAGGCCTCAGGTTAGATCACTAGACCAAGGGATTATATTTTCCTGAAAGTAAACATTGTCATTACCAACAACAAGATTAGAGTATGTTGGCTCTTTCAGTCACTTGTATGTAATTGTTAATGTAGTAACCTAGAAATGTCACCTCACCTATATTGTCTATTCTCATGAAAAAGTAGAAGTCTGAGCCATGTGAACTTTAAAGTCCTTTGTGATTGAAAGTCTGATTTTATGATGAGGGCATATCTTCTGGTCTCAGGTTAAGTCGAATATCAGGAAATACAGCAAGCCTGACAAAAAGAGTGAAAAAAACACCATTGTGGATTGAAGAGAAGCAATCAGTCTACATCTGCCTGTCTCCAAAGGCTGTTTCCACTGTTCAGCATTGACACGTATATGTGCCCACCCCCCCACTTTACTATATTAATTTTCAGTGAAAGCAATGTATTTCTGGAAGGTCTGTGTGGAAATGGATGAGATAAGCTGTTAACCCCATTGTCATGAATTTAGAGTAGACAAGTCTGTTCCTTATTAAAAAAAATATATATATATATATTTCAGATCTTTGTATTCCCTGGGGTTCTCCCACCACCTCCCTTCCCTGACTGCTCCCAACCGTATGGACAGACAAATTTGTTCCTAAAGAAAAAATCCTAGAGGGAATGTGGTGCAGCACAAACCTAACCATTCCCTCATGCTCTGCCTCTGTCCCTTCCTCCATTCCTTCCTTCCATTTTCTGTTTCTTATTTGTTAGCAGAGGAGGCAGAGACTTCTAATAGGAATCTTCAGGAGCTAGGAATTTCTAAATTGCTCAGCTTTATGATCTGAAGGGTAACAATACCAACACTTGACATTTCCCAAAGTCCTTTCAGGACATTTATAGACAAAACTTCCTACCAATCTTCAAGCTCTAGAAAAAGGGAAAGAAATCCCCTCTTTCAAGTAGCCTGGAAAGTGCATCTACCACTTGTTGACCTTACAACATGGGTATGTCATTTAATATCTATAGAACATAGTTACTTCATTGCTAGATAGAAATAGAATACTTTATGGAGTTGTGAAGCTTAAATGGTATCATAGATGTAAATCACCAGGTATAATTATGTATATACAATAAGTTCCATTAGTACTAGAACACCCTCCCCTGACCACCAGCCTGAATCTGCTGTCAGGGGAGGATTTTTATAGATGACCAGTGGATAGCACCCTAGGACAATGAGAAAAGGTGCCAGAGAGCTAGCTTGGTGAGGGAACACATGCTGAAAGAAAAAGATATCATTGAGAAACCCTGATATATTACAGAGATGTTTGTATACCCAATTAATGGATGAAATAGAAATAGAGCACATAATAATTTACTGATTCTAGAATTTTTCTGTCCTTGATTCAGATCACCTCCTGAAAATCTATTTCACCCATTTACTTATATTTACTCACATAAACAAATGCAATCACAAGGGTCCTGCAGTAGTCCCAGTAAGAGATGATGGTTTTGACTAGCAGGTAGCAATGATGGAGATTATGGAATTTGGAATATTTATATTTAAAAAAAGGAAAACAAATCTCTCCACACTACTGGTTAACTCTTAAAATACTGCTGTTGCACTATCTCTTTAGTTGTTCGCTATGAAATGATTCATGGAATTGCAATGATGGAAGATGTGTTATGTATAGTTCAGCTAAACTGTCTGCCTGTCCACACACATTTCTGGAATAAATCTTTTGTTATCCTTAACTCCCAATGGGCTACTGTGGACAGTTGACAAAAATACATTTATTCCATCAGCTCATCAGTAATCTATGACTTATGAGTTCTGGTGTGAAGAGAGGAATTGAGCCAATCCATTTGTCCTCTAAGATTTTGTAATTAAAAACAGAAATAAATGGATATTTGTGAGTGTTGGGTTAGAGGGTGATAGAATTGGGGCTCACGCTTTTTTTTGGCCATATAAAAATTAAAGCAACAAGGAAGCAGTGGTAGAAAGAGAAGAAAACTGCAGTTATGAGAGACAGAGAGAAAGACAGAAAAACTAGGAATTAGCTTTGCAATTAGCCAGGTCCTGAGAGATAACAGCCTCCTGACCTGCTGACTTTTCTGTCCTGATATCAATGCCCAAGCAGTCTGGGAGAGTTTCAGCAGAATCTGTCCTTGGAGTCCTACAAATCCCTCAAACATCCATGTCACATGCTTTTAGAAAGGCTTTTTCTTCTTTTGGGAATTACTGTTCAATACCTTAATTTATTGAAATTTCATCAATCTTATCAATTTTAGGTAATGTTTAAATGCATGTTTGTAGGAGCTGACACCACTGAATGTGTGAGACATACTTGGGGAGAGTCTGAAGGTCAAGTAAATATTTTTTTCATGGTGATATTCCATTCTCTGGTTGCTTTATAATAATATCAGGATCATAAAGCAATGGACTTTTCAGGCAATGGCAAATCTCTTCAGAGATGAATAAACATATAGTTCACCTAAATGAAAAATATTTTGTAAATGAAAAGAAATGAACTGCAGTTTAAACAGTTTGCAAAATTAAACCAACAAAGTCTATCATTTGTGCAAAGACATTCACTTTCTGGAGTGTTGCTCAAGTATGTGAATAGTTACAGCTGCAGTAGCCATGAAGCACAGCCCCTACCACTGCCAGGAATGATAGCATAAAGTCAGCCAACATTCACCAGATTTCCTATAGAAACATAAAGCATATGATCTAATATAACAAACGCCATAGAAAGAAAGGAGATGATGGAAGGAGAGAAACTATGAGTTTCTTGTACGTACCTAAGGTTCATATGTAGTAATACAGTAGAATTAATACTTGTGAGCATAATGAATAGGAAAAAATGTCTGTAAGATGACTAGTCCAAGTCCACTGAAAGAATGGAAGGAAACAGTCAAGGAATATATCTGTAAGAGTTTGCTATGCACCTAGAACTAGAATAGGTAAGGAACAAGACAGGGTTTCTGTTCAAGAGAATCCTGATCTTTCTCACTGGAGGTAAAGTATCCTCAAATTAAAAGCCAGTTTAGCAGAAGTCAAGCAGTTTATGCTAAGTGCTTACTGCAAGTACTATCATTAGGTCTCTAGGACCTCAGAGCATGCACAGTCAGTAACAGCTGGAGTGGGCTTTCACTTAACTCTGAGTATCTCTTATGGACAAGGTGTCCTGCATCTATTATGGGCAAGTGCTCTTTCAGGACAAGTCCTCTTATGGGAGGAAGCACTGAAGCTGTGGGATATGAACATTTTGAAAAATACTCTCCTGGTCATCTGGACTCCAACCCTCTCCTGCTCCTCTGCTGGCCCCACCCCAGGGTAATTCAGCCCTACACAAAACCTTATCAAATTTTCTGCCATAATGCTTCTCACATCTGCATCCATCTTCATCAGTTCAGTTCCTACTGCCATCCTATTGAAAGCCCTCATTAACTCACATCTGAACTCTATTACAACCTCCTAACCAGGCCTCCTTTGTCACTCTCTCCTCCCACTAATCCACCCTGCACACAGCTGCCAGATTCATCTTCCTGAAATGCCAATTTCATCATGTCTCTATCCATTTCCTACAGGATACATTTTAAATTCTTTTGCCTAGTATTCAAGGCTCCAGACAATCAGATAGGCTAAATTCCCTGCCTCATTTTACCTACAGAAATGCCTTGGTGCAGCAAAGCTTACTATCTCCAAACTGTCTTACATTACCATCCAGAACTTCAGATCTACAGTTTCCCCATTTAAATGCCTCCCTCAGTCTTGATAGACATAAATTTTAAATTCCATTTCCTTCACAAAGCTCTCCCTGATTACCTTGGACAACAATGAGGGCTTTATCCCTTGAGTTCAATCTATTCTATTGGCACTTGTTTTAACTTTGGTTTACTCCTCCTTTAGTATATTCCTCCTCCCAAACCTCAACGAACAGGTAGTAGGGATATAAAATTGGAAAAGACATCAGGGGGTAACCACCATGGAAGTCAGGAGACCAGTTAGAAGGTTATTGTGCTCTTGCAGGCAGGAGATAATGATGCCTGGAAAATATTCAGGCCGTGGGAATACAAAGGAATTAATGGGTGAGATACATTACAAAAGAAGGATCAACAGGACTTGATGATTGATGAGATAAGGGAATCAAGGATGAATAACAGATGAGTTTTGAGGCTGAATCATGCTATTAAAATTAAAAAGGGAAAGTCAAACTGATTGGGTAAAGAGGTTGATGAGTTTGTTCTGAGGCTAATTGAGCTTCTGATGGATATAGTAGGTGATCAGATATAAAAAAGATGTAAAAACTTATTTGACCTGGTGATACTGGTTGGAGAGAAAGCTGCACAGAAGTGGTAACTGAAATCATGATTATAAATGCATTTGTAAAGGGAAAGAATGAAGAAAGAGAAAATAAGGGGACAACCAGAGAAGAGGATCCAAAGTAGGAGAAAGAGGAACAAAAGATAGAAAGAAATAAAGAGATAAATCAGTAATACTTGAACACAACAAGGAAGCACACATACCAAACAAAACACTAGATTACCCTGATTTGGATCATTAGGAGATCAACAGTTAACCTCTAAACTTGCTGATTTTGGAACCAAAACTATTAGTATAGATTGGGGGATGACTGAGTGGTAAGGAAATGGAGGTTATAGGTATTTGGCATTGAAGAGGCAAACATAATTTAGAAATTAAAGGGCACAGACAAGCAAACCAGTCATGTTGGTATAGCGGGGCCCATCCATGTCATACACAGACATTACTGAGTTGCATGATTTAGTCATTGAAAACGTGGGGACTAGTGTTAAGCTGGGAGTTTATATCCCACACTGACCACTTGAAATCCATGCAAAACTGGACAATATATTTAACCATTTTCCTTATGTATAATTTGAGGATAATGAAAATATCTACATAAATTGAGCTGATGTCTGAATTTTTATAGGTCATGTGGGTGAATATAAAGTGTTCCCCAAAGTATGAGTTATATAATGATGGTTTTTCTCACTCATACATGACACGTTTCACATTTTGACCCTTTACAACACTACTCATTTGCTCAGAAGTTTCCATGTTGGAGGAAATATACAAAATAGTTAATATATTTTGAAGTAGAACATACAGATATTAGGTCATATTGAAGTTCAGCTGAGCTAAATAAATGAAATTATTAGCTGATTGAAATTATTCGTTATGTTCAGAAATTGAGAGGTTTTCTGTTTAAACATTTAAATTCCCTAATGGGGTGTACATAAGTTACCCATGGCTACTGATATTTTGCATAAAATATTCAATATGTATGATTGTTTAAATGAATTACAGGGCACATAAAATGCCTCATTAATTTGATTATGGAATTTAGTAAACAACAAATAAAGTAGTTGCTATGCTGTGGCTCTTTAGAAGAATATGGTATATACTAATAAAAATTTCCACTGTTATTTTTATGGACCGTAGAGAACATTCAGTGAACTATGAATAGAATGACAGTCAACTAGGTGAAAACTCTCTTTTACAAGATGAATTGTACACACTCATATTCAGCAGAATATACATGAAAAATTAATTTCTAGGAGATAAAATTTGTCATATAATCATATAACCTATCTTCTAATATACAAAATAACAATCTCTGGATCCTAGCCTAATTTCATTTATGTTTTTTGTGTCACCCTTAAAGGATCTTCTGCACTATAAATGAGTCCAGAGAACAGACACCATTTTGGTTATCGTAAACAATGTTTTGTTATTTCTCTATTTTTTTTTCAACTGAAACAAAATCTTGATTAGCCAGATTATAATGAAGAGAACTCAAAACTCATGCTTTGATAACTCTATACAGAAAGGGAACTAACTGGCAAGACACAGGGAGAGAAGAGGAAGTAGAAATTCACATGGAATCAAAAATGATGCAGTGCATTCATTAAAAAAAATACTTGTAGGCAATGAATGAAGATCTTAGTTCAATTAAGCTCAAATTCCTTAAACCCATCTGTAATGTAACCAATTCTTCTTAGCAACTATAAGCATCAGGTTCACCAATCTGCATAGGATCTTTACTGGTTTAGCAGTTACACCTACATACCAGGCAGGGCTGTGTCAGCCCTGGGGGCACAGGTGAGGCTAACAAGGCCTCCAGTCCCCAGGAATCTTCACTCTTTATCTGGGCTCTCTCTCTCTCTCCCTGATATTCTCTGGGGCTGTCTCAGGCTTATTCGAGCTTGGCTATTTTGCTCTCTGCACCCTTTTATCACCCACTCTCCTAGGCCCAGGTGTGCACACTTACAAATGTGCACATCCACTTGGCAGCGCAATCGTGGGGAAGAAGCAATACCCCAGGTGCTGGCTACAGGCTAATGAAGGAAAAAGCCTGACTCACCGTATACTATCACACAATATCTGTGACTCACACAGTTAAGACAGGAAAGTAGACATGATTTAGAAAAACTTCATAACAATTTCAAATCTAAAATTTTGAAACAATGACACAATTAAATCTCTTTAGATTTTATATAGGTTGATATGTATAAACACACACACATATGTATTTCCCTAGGTAACTACTACCACTTGATGCTTTTGCCATTCCCTGGCTTTCAAGACAGGTCAAGGAAATACTGGGGCAAATGGTTTAAGCTCTGTCTAGCAGTTGTGGTGATTTACTTTGACATTTGATTGCTCTATTAATAACACAAGTGTTGTTTCTAAATGTATAACCAAAAGGGTAATTTATTAAGATCCACGACAGATTGAGTGCCAAAGTCTTAACAGTTATAGATGAACCAACCAACAAGAGAAGTGCTTATTAACCTCCATGAAAGACAAACCACTTAGTTCTTTCCCTTAAGGCTGAGGCAGCCTGAGAAATGTCAGCCTGAGCCAATCTGAGACAGACAACAGATATCCTTTCTACTGAGGCAGCTGTTTCTTTACTCAAAGGAATAAAGATGTTTAACAAGATCAGGAAGTAAAGAAACGTCAAAAGGAATGCACTGTGTCAAGAAAGAAAGATACCTGGGGGCCCTTTAAACAAGCAGTTTCCAGCACTAGTGAGATATTTGAACAGATGGATTATTAACCCTCAGAGGGCCTAGTGGAAATGGATATAGCTGAGCACCCCCTTGTAGCTCAGTACCCTGGAGGTATAGGTACTCCACCTTGCTATCACTCTGCCCCATTGGTAGACAGGAGCAAAATGTTTTTAACTCTGATCCAGTTACCAAAGAGAGTAGTTATAATCAAATCCTGAAGACACTTTCTTTTGACAGTAGTATTCAGACGTTTAGTGCTCAGTTAATTAACTAGCATTTGCTTTAATTGTGTTTTGATGTTATTTCTCCGCTTGGCTGGTGATTCTATATTGCTGTGGAACTAATCTGATATCTGACCATCTTCATATCATAGATTTTATTGTGAAGGAGTAAAAGGAAATAATACAAAGGCCTAGATTTTGAAAGGACTGTGTTAACTGATGAAGATTTAAATTCAAGAGAATCTAGGCTGCCTCTTCAACCTCTTCCAGATACCATAGGCTCTCCCGTCTATGAAGAACAATGTGTTATTATCATTATTAATTAAATTTAAATTGATTTTTAAAAATAATTACTTAAAACACATTTGTATTGTAAGTTGCCATTTGCATAGTGCTTTCATATAATGTCCTCACTTGATCTCCACCAAGCATGAGGTTGGTGTTCTTATGTGTCTCCAGGTGTGAAAACTATACACATATTAGGTGAGCAACATATGGCTATGTATACCTATTAAGTGGCAGAGGTAGAACTGGATCAAGATGTAAAGTCCACTTCACTTTCTCCTCTATTTCCTGCTACTTGTTATTTTTTAATTTTTAAACACATTTCACATTATCTCACTTAAGGGTTTTCATTTTATTCCTTTCACCTAGCCCACAGGTTACTCACATGAAATTTCAGTCTCTGGGGATCAATCTTATGTATACATGACTACCATATAAAAAGAAGATTCTGGAGGTTATTCACACATACACAAAAAGTCAAAGGTAGGGATTCCGATTAAAAACAAAACAAGCAGCAGCAGCAGCAGCCGCGTGATTTAAAACTGTGTCTCTGAGAAGTTGGTTTCTATTTGCTTCTATCTCCTCCTGCATGTATGGTTTCAGCATTTCCCTGACTCACAGACACAGGCCAAAAGCATGTACATCTGATGACCTAGGGGATTTCCTTTCTAATCAAGGAAACTTAAGGACATCTTATATTCAAGGAGAAACTGGAGCCCATGAATGGATGTGAAATGGTATCTCAGAACTCTCTAAGGTGAAACTATAAATCTTTATCTTCTCCACTCCCACATCTAAATGCAAGAAACTTCACCTCTTTTCCTTTGCAACAAAACAAGTTTCCTAAAAATCAATCAAATGTCAATCAAAAATCAATCAAATGTTTGACATTTCTCTAGGTTTAAAGAAATCTAGAGATGACACGTACATATATAATTCAAACAGCATATTTTCAATAAATTACTTTGCATACTACTGTTCAAGTAAAAAACACAAACTAGGACATTATATTTGCAATCAGAATTTTAACTTGCAAAAACTCCTGAGAGTACAGAATATGTGTTACAGCCTGAGGTTCGTTTTTAATTTGAATATATATGTATTTTCCTGAGAGAAGGATGGTTTGAAATAGGATAGCTAATAATGCAAATGTCAGTTTATCATTGACTTTTTGATAAGCAGAAAGAAAAAAACAATTACATCATTACATGGTAGTTGTACATGTAATACCCTGCTTTGACTTGAAGGCAGGAGAAAGGCAACTTCTTGTATTAAATCAATTTGTTTACTCTGATTTAGAAGATGGGAGTGGCAAAGCCTTCCTCCTTGCACTCTCATAACAGAACACAGTAAATGCCTGTTTCTTTGTAGTCCCAGGTGAGTGAAATCACCAGGTATTAGTCTTTCTCGTTCCGACCTATTTCACAAAGCATAATCCCATTAAGTTCTATTCAAGTTGTCTGAACTGGCAAGATTTCATCTCTTTATATAGGTGGACAGTATTCCATTGTGTATAAAGTCTTAGTATCAAAGGAAATGACTCTGACATCCATGCAGGCTGGATCACCATGATGGAACTAGGTCCAAAAAAGAAATGACCGGATTTCCACGGGAATAGAGGTAGTCTTGTTAAATGCTTCAAAGATTGGGAAGTAGGTTAAAAGGAAGTAACCAGACTGGAAGTACCTACTGGATATGTTTTGTATTTGAAATTTGATCTGCAGGGCCAACACAGGCAACTGGGTATTCTGAGTCTAAGAAGTCAAACCCTAATAACTATTATTACTTGAAAATAAATCTCGCATTCCTCACCAATCTTCCTTCTTCTGTGTATGGTAGAATTTGGGGGGCACTGGGAATCCAAGAGAACAGGATAATACACACACACACACACACATATATAATTATTATTCCTCGAAAATAAATCTCTCATGCCTCACCAATTTTCCTCATTAATCTTCCTTTCTGTGTATGGTAGAATTTGGGGGACACTGGGAACCCAAGAGAACAGGGTTTTATATATATATATATATAACAGGGTTATATATATATATGTATATATATATACATATATATAAATCAGGAATATATAGGACCATGACTTTGATAGGAAATGTTAAAAAAGATTTCTCACATCAGACAGGCACAAAATTGATAATAATCCCATTTATCAGTATAATGCGATCATATTCATTTAAAAGATATATATGTAGTATTATATATACTTTATTATATACAATTTCAGCAGCATATACACTTTCAGTTTAATATCCAAAATACTGAACAGACTTGAGATCATCTAGTTTTGAAGGCTGGTTTGGTGCTAGAAGAGCAGAAATGAGATTTCACTTGACTGTTTGCTGACTTATTTTGCCAAAATAAGAATTGGGTTAAAAAAACATTTAGTGAACATTCCTTCTTAGCCATGCCTTCTATCAGGAAGTATGGACACAGCAGAATAAAACATGACTCTGCTTCAGAGAAGCTCAGAGTTTGTTATGCTACATGAAGTGTTATCTTTGTGTGTGTGGGGGGGCTGGGGGGTTTAAAATCTTGAGGAGCAAGGAGAGGTTCCTGTTAGCTTAGATTAGTGAAAAGGCTGTGTGCATGTGTTCAGTGAAGGAAACCCTGAGTAAAATCTTGAGACATGTATATAGATATTATTCACTCATTCAACCATTTTAACAATTAGAAGCTGTGATGTAGCAGACTCTGGCAGAGACTAACGATGGGGCAGTTGGCCAAAGAATGAAAAAAAAAATGATTCCAAGTGTAAGAAACACTGTTAAACACATGAAGACATCAAAGGATGGGAGGTGCATGCAGAAAGGAGGAGCTCTTCTGTAAGACTAGAAAGCAAAGTGTGAAGATGTTGTGTGGTCATGAGAAACAGAAAATAGGTGCTAGGACCAAGTCCAGAAGTATCTGAATTTGGTTACAGAGTCAACATTTTATCATGTAAACAACGGGTAACCACTGAAAGAGTAAGATATGTGAGCTTTGTAAACACCACAATGGTTGCAGAACCAATGATGAACTTGAAGATAGTCACCAGGGAAGCTACAAAGAAAAACTTAAGGATGGTGACATGAGTATACACTTTTAGGGATGTCAAATTCTGCCCAGTTTTGCCCCCAATCCAAAATTAAAATCTTAGACCACCCCCCCCTTAGATGCTGAATGATTGTGAGGTGCACTTTGAACAACATGTTTCTTATGGAGGTATTACAAGCAGATGCTGGTTTAACATGCAGCCCTTCTAAGATTTGCACCTTACAGTTTCAACTACTATTCAAATGTGTGAGAGAACAAAATGTCAGAGCAAAGAATTCCCCTGTGTTGATGTTGATTCTGGTCATCCACGTATAATAGGGAGTGGGCAAGAAGAACACATAAAAGTGAAAAATAAAGCATTACTAATGGTGAAGCATTGGTGTCAGTAAGTGCTTGCTTTCACCATAGAAGGCAGGGCCACAGGAATAGACAGGAGCAAATGAAAAACAAAAACAAAAACAAAAAAACAAAACAAAGAGGAGACAAACTCATGCACTGTCCCCATTCATCTCTCGAAAGGATACTATCATTTCTTGAATCCAGGAGGTATAACAAGAGAACTATTTAATGTTCTGAATAAAAGGATATCTATGTGAAAAATAAAGACTGCTGAGATACTGAAATGTCAACTAAAAATCATAAATTTAAACAGACTCTACTGAAGCTGCAGAGGGGCTGCTGTTACCTCTCCTTCTATCTACCTGTAGCTAAGGATGGAAAATCACAGCATCCAGGAAGGGTCTCTCCAGCAAGGACTGGAAGGTGAGAATTGCTGCTGACATAAGCCCAGGGGAATGAAGTGGTGGTGGCTGTGAAAATGAATGGGATAAAGCATTATTCCTGTTTAAATGAAAAGGACAAATGAGATACATGGGGGATAAATAAAAGTGCAGTAAGATAAAACAGTAGATATGAATAAAGATAGATATTTGGGTACTTTACTGCAAATCCCCTTCAAAGGTACAATTTGTCTTAACAGAAGTGTCATAGCATTTAAAACTATTGGAATACAGATACTAAGGAGAAAATTTGAACATCAAAATTCTTCAGTGATCAGAAAATCTCTTTTTTTTTTGAGGTTTCGGGGAAAGAACACATCTGAGAGAAAAAGAAAGCAACTTCAGGGCAAAGAGAATTTGTTCTTCCTCTTATGATCTCAATGATGAAAGCAGTCATTTGTCTTATTTTGTGTGATGTGCAGGGTTGTAAAACAAAGAACCAGTATTTGAGCTTGCATTTGACAGTGTAATAAATGCAATTATAATCATTTGCATATTAAAGGCATTATTATTACTTCATGGCAAATATTTCCAACAAGATTGAATTGAAAAAAATCCCTCCTCCCAAGTAGGCTACACATGCTTTTGTAGGATTTGACATAATCTGAAACCATGCTGTGTCAAACTGTCAATTGCAGGAATTCTCCAAAGCTACCACAGATCTGTTCTAATCTCTTTTAAGACCCATTTGATGCCACATAATTGAAAATAACCATTGGTTGTGATGTGTTAATTTTATGCAAAGAAAATAATAGGGTACTGATGTTATACTTTCAGCCAACTACTTTTTGGAGAAAACTACTAAATTTTTCCACCGTATGACAACTTGCCTAAGGCTACATAACCCTTCATAATCTTTATAATGTCATTTTGTGGCCCTGTTTAAAACCAAATATCCTGAAATATGGCATCCAAAATGATGAGATCTGAGGTTTCCTTTCCCTGGGACTTTGTAGCTTGCCTTAGGTACTACACATAAAAAAATGTAACCTAATTTATCTTGACTTCCAAACTTAAAATTGGAGAAGGATCACTCTGCCTCACTTATGATATCACTGGTTATTCTGACTTGATAAAACTTAGGTGACCTAGAAAGATAAACTACATTCAAAGGGCTGCAACACACATCAGTGCCACAGATCACTACTTTCTAGGCAGATTATTTGATTCACTGAGGGGACCTTGAGAAAATAAAAGGACTACTGCTACCCCAAATAAAGTCAGAGGATGATTCTGCTGTGCCTCATGCCAAAGGAGCTTCTAAATCTGATCCATCTGAAGCAGAACAAACTAGGGGTGATACAAAGCTTTCGTGAAAGAGATGGAAGGGCTGTTGTGCTGTGACGGCTTCTGATGACAAAACAGGCTTTTCTCCGAATAGGTGGCTCATGGATAAAGAACATATTATCAAATATAGGCAAAAGCATGACTTTCACTGCTACTGTGTTTTCTAATTCCAGTTCAAGGTTCATTCTAAAGTTTAGCAGTGTTGACAATTTGCAATATAAGAGAGCATTCCATTCAGAATAGGTTGATTACTGAAGCTGTGCTTATAAAATCAATTTTCTATCAGACCACCATTTTTGTCCCACTTCTTCCCCTTTCCAAGTCTCTGGAAATATGTGATGGGGGAATCTTTGTGAAGTATTTGTTTTGATTCTCTTTTCCTGTGTTGCAGGCACTGGAGCAGAGATATCTGAAAAAAACTATTTATTTCACCTCATCTTGCCTTTCATTTTGACTTACTTTGAATATTTTCTTGTAATTACTTTGTAATGTTGTAGTGAAGTGGATCTCAATGTCATCTCTTAATACAAAGTAAGATAAATAGGAATAATATGCAATATTTGACTAAAATTATTTCCCACTGACCTAAACTTTGAGTGTTTCATGAAATAAACATTCTTCATGGGGTTTCGAAAAAAAGACTTGCAACATTCAAAGTCATTTATGTGTTTCCAAATGCTCTTCCCTGCCTACACAGGCTATTGCAATACAATTACATGTATTCTATAGCTTAAAGTCTAAATGGAAGATGTAGCTCAGACTGAACCCTAGGAAACAAAGTAAAAGTTAATGAGATATATTTTCTTACAAGAAAACATTATTGATTTGAAACAACTAATGAAAATGAATGACATTCATTTAGGCTGGACCTGAGACACATCGTAGATTCATTAATAAGTACAAATGAGGACATGCTTCCCAGGAAGAGACTTTCCATTTTTACAGGTCACTCTTCCCTGCAACCTCTTTCTGGGTCAATTAGGTTGAAGGATTTTCTAGTTACTGTTTGGACCTGTCATTTTGGATGCCCATGCTCACCAATGGGATCTTTTCTCCATAATACCAATTTCATTTTTCAGATGTGAATTATTAATTTATTCCACAACTGGCTTTCTTTAAATGGTTTGGCTTTGTGAACATAATTTCACGTAACTCCCCATTAACATTTACTATTATTGAACATTTGAAATTGCTCCTATAATCCTTCAAAGCTCCCACCTAAACTTTAAAATTCTTCCACAAGGTGTTTTTTCCATCTAGCATTTACATAATTATTGACACTTTGAGATGGCCTACTCCATGAGTACTGCATCAGTTGGATTTGCTTTTAACTATAAGAACTAACATAAAGAAACCCAACTTCTATGGCTAAAATAAATAAAGCCTTTTTTTTTTTCCTCTCACTTAATGAAAAGTCCAGGCAAGGAACTCAGGAGTGTCACGGCTCCATTAAAATGTCATCAACTTTCCAGATCATTCTATCATTATGCTTTGTACTTGGTATTTGACTTTCATGCTTGTTTTTGTATCTTGGTCCAGGATGCCTGCTCCACCGTGCCTATTCTCAGCAATTGTACCAATTGGCAAAAATCCCCCACTTATCCACCACAGTAGTCAGGGACTCTGAGAAGGCAGCTGGCTGCCAACAACAATATTGCAGTTCTGCTAGGAAAGTTAAAAGGAGAAGTACTATTAAGATTTCAGCAGCATTTTCTGCTACAATGTTCTTCAGTCATGTTAAATGTGATTGCGGTCTATTCCTTAATTAAGCAACAAATTCTTTGAGGTCAGAGTTCATCAATTACTTTTATTAATTTTTTTCATTTCTTCCCCTTGGCATACTTGAACTCTTCCACATCTGATGGCAATTGAATGAACCAAATAAATGCAGCTTTACCACATGTCCTTTCAGCCACTTAGCTAGATTACATTTGTCTGTGTCAATAGCTTAGTCCATGCAAAGAGGGACCCTTTTTAAACAGCTGGAGTCACATTAGATGGCAATTTAGCTCCCTTTTTCGACCAATTCTAACAACTTACTTGAAACCTTCCCCAAACTAGTCTCTCTCCCAGCCTCTCTAGTTTTACTTCTCAATGTTCTGTTCCCTATTCTATTCCCTTTCTCAAATGGAACTACCCATTGTTCTGTTTAAATGTATATATGATTTGTTTTGTGTAACGTGTTTATTTGAAAAACAAACAAGCAATGAGTAAAACAAAACCCTCTCATTTGAATTTTCCATAAACATCCACTGTCCTCTTACCATATTGGATATCCAGATCCTTCCATGTCTTTCATAAAAACTTTTCTAATAGGATGAGGTAATGTGACTATGTAAATATTAGGAGAAGGGTTAGGATAATGTACTATACCTCTATATTCCATCTCCAAGCTTAGCCACTGTGTATGGTAAGGGTTCTTTTAGCAGCCTAGATGAAGTTATACAAAAGAAATTATCAGTGTTAGCAAGAAAGATTTATTTGTCTTTTATATGATTCCAACATCAAGAATCTAAAAGCACTTAACCTTATCTCTGTGGAAATCTAAAAAGAACAGGCATTAATCCAGGAAGGATAGTCTCAAAGACTTCCACCATCTGGGCCAGTGGGTATGATGAAGCCAAGATTCTGGGGAGAGGACAGAGGAATGGAAAGGGGAAGAGGGAAGTTGCTCTCAAGTGCTAATTTGAGGCTGACTCTCTCTGAGCTACAAAGTCAAGAAATGCTATATGTAATGCTGTGGATTCTAGTAGTATTGATATTTAGATAATATATAATTTCTGTAAAAGAATGTGCTTTTAGACATGGTAGCACATAACAGCAGAGCGCAATAGACTTACAACCTGATATATCATCAGTCCTCAATAAATGGTAGCTATACTTCCAGAACCCTCCAAGCGAGTTCTTTCTTTCTCTGACTTTTATAGCAATCCATCTATATACCTTTTGGGTGATTTTCAAATGCACATTCTAATTTATTCTGTTATCTCTATTGGATTATAAATACCCATAGGACTGGGAATACCTAACTTGGCCTCATAAACTCCACAAACTTGCCTCAAAACTAGACAGCTCTACACTGTTGAATGAAATAATGGAAAAATAAATCAATGCCTTAATTAATCCAAAATAACATATTAACTATATAAGTAGATTTACTTGCTGGCCAGTGGAGACTTTAGGGACAGGTACAAGGGAAAAGTTAATATTAGTTCTGTCAATTAAACAGACAAGCAGTCGCCCTTTAATTCCATGAGGACTTGCTAGAAACAGAATGTATCACATTATCCTCTCCTAAAAGATTGTATTCTGAGAGAGTTACAACCACAAATTTCACATAGAAAATTCAGATAAAAACAATGAATACAAGTATTGCTTCAATATCAAAATGTGTGTGTCACTTTATCATGGAGAGTATAACTATAGAACTTTACATTTGATGTTTAATATCTATTAAATCTATTAAAACATCCTCATCTTTAGATAATTTCATTTTATAATGAGGAATGTAATCAGCAAGGCTGGGACTACGTCCATATCAAGACCACATGAATCAGGGATTGGGCCTACATGAGACTAAAGTAGTCAGTATTTTAACCAGTAAGTCACCATATGTCTTAATTAAAAGCACCAGATGAAATCACTGCAAAACAAAACAAAAATACCCCTCAATCACCTTGATGGAAATATAGCACCAGATTTATTCTTCCAAGTGAAAATCATCACATTCCTTTCCTGGAATATGAAATGCATACTAATTTGTATATTCACTTCTTAATTTTCATTTAAAATGATACTCTCACTCTCTTTTGTACATAGTTCTGTGTACACACTCTGGCACACAGCTCTCCAAGAACCTCCTATCATCTACTGAGTAAAATAGATACTGCTGCCCGTTGCTTCAGAACAGTAGTGTTCAATGGATCTATTTTTGCAATGGTGGGAATGCTCTATCTCCATGCTGTCCAATATATTTGGGGTTAGTCACACGTGGTCATTGAACTCTTGAAGAGCAGCTAGTGTGACTAAGGAAATGGATTTTAAAGGAGTTGATTTTTAATTCATTTACACTTAAACAGACACAGGTGATAAGGGGCTATTGAACTGGACAGCACCACTCTAGCAGGTGCGGAAGGACAGGCCCTGTCTTACAATTCTGTCTATTTTTTCCACCTGCTTCAGACCATCTGGTTTTCCTTCCTCACCATCCCTCAAGATTCTCTTATTGTAGATCTTCCATATCCCACTAGATAGCACACAGTGATTCATGCCACATTGCTAACTTGGCTTACTTTCAGAGCAGGAGATATCTTACATTGCAGGGCAGGGAAGGGCTGATGGTATGGGAAGCAGCTCTGCCCAATATGAATTTATACAGCATTATCTCTGCCCAGAATCTCTCCGAGCCAGGACATAAACAAACATAGCAGGACTTTTAAATCTGAAAATTCTAAACTGCCCTCTCACATATACACTTCTCATCTTACAAACTAACTTAGAAGTTAACTTCAACGGAAATTTACCCCACATTCATCCTGCTGATTCTCTGTTCCTGTAGATTGCAATAATCTTTTGCTATTCTGCTATAGTATGCGAGGCACAAAGTCAGTAATGCAAGGGAGAGGGAATAGAAGAAAACAGGAGTTTGTTGATGTTTCAATCTACTGTCAACTAAAATATGGAGATAATATTGTAATTTTATGATGACGACTTTGGTTTTTCCAAAGAACCTGAATACATAAACCATGACAAAATTATGATAACACTCTTTAAGAGTCAATTAGAGCTTGTAAACAAACAACATACTTGAGACAGCCTACTTAACACTGTGACTCACTACAGTCATTCAAGTTCTCATTTATTCCATACCATTTATGCACTGTTTCAGAGAGTGACAGAAAATACAGATCACATTTTAAGTGTGTTTATGTGGAAGATGTTACTGTACCTATATGCATATTTCTAGAAATGAGCGGTCATACTTTGTGGTGTCCTAGAGCTCAGCTTCCAAAGAGTATGTGTAGTTTTCCCCGCACCAGCAATCCATTGTCAGACATCAGCACATTGTCCAAGAATTTAACTCACTTCTGATACTATTCACCAATAGATAGCTTCAGACACCATAGGCTCAGGATTCAGATTCCCAAGACTGCCCTAAAATTTTGATGTAAGCTCAAGGCCCAGGCAAACACTTACTTCTGACCAAAGAACTATAGATCAGAGGTTTCCACAACCCCTCCTCAGATTTACATTCTGTTGAAAACACCAGACTATTATCTGTATTACTGACCAACTGGCTGTAAACCAGAGGTTCCTAGGAAACATATAGTCAGCTTCATGAATTTGCTACAAGTGGTACACAGAAGATAAGAAAACACTCACTGATAAAGCATAAGTTTGTTTTCAAGGGATACAAAAGGCTATGAATCAACAACCACATGAAAGAGATATATAAAATAAGATATAGGGGAATGGCATGGACTATCCATGTTCTCTCCACATGCACATTTTTTTCACCAAATGTGTTCATCACCTGTAAGCTTTCTGAATCCCTATCTTCTTGAACTTTTAAGGAGGTATCATTACATAGGTATGAGTCACTAAATTAGAGGTCATGACAACTGAACTCCATCACCAGCTCCTGTGGCCTCCTAAGAAATCATGATTAGGAATGAATGATGCAACCTTAATTCATGTTGTCACCCTGACAACCAGTCTATTCAGGTGTCTTTTAAAGCTTTATTCATTAATGTAACAAGAGACACCCTCAACACATATGAAATTTCAAGGGGAACTAAAAACTAGGAACTGTGTTTAGGAAAATCTAATTATGTGTGAGAAATATATATATATATTTCTGTGTGAGAAGTATACATGTATGTGTGTATATATACATATACACGTATATATACATACATATACACACATACATGTATACTTCTCACACAGAAATATATACATATACACACATACATGTATATATACATATATACACATACATGTATATATATACACATACATGTATACTTCTCACACAGAAATATATATGTATATGTGTATATACATACACATATTCTCAGGGTATATACATATTTTCAGTATATATACATGTATATGTTTCTCTAAATCACAATATCATGAAGCGTTTAGGATAAACTCGATAATAAAAGCCCAACTAAGCAAACTTAATACTAGGGCAGATCTAACATATGCCTATGCATTGTACCAGTTGTTGATTGTAGAACAATCTCTATCACTTCTTAAGCCAGCTGAATCAATGTGAATAAAAACTATCCCTTCAATCTCCCTTCAATAAGAAAACATTAACCTAGATACATATTCAGGTGCAATGAATAATCATCTTGTTAATACCTGAATACATTTAATAATGCACATGCACAGAACACTATCCTCCCTGAAGCTCTCAGCTAGTCTTAACTCCATGCTTTATTTCATGTACATAGAGCTTATTCTGCTAAAGCTGATGACACCACCTTTTAGTTTCTCTGTGGAACTCTTTTCTCTCCCAGGTCTCACTGTGGTGGCAATCCCAAGAAAGTACTCAAGTGTGGAGTTCGTTTCAAATCCACAGCTTGAGTTTATGGAACCTCCGCTTAAGGTTTCAGTAGAGCAGAACAACAATCAGTAATTAAAAAACGCTAAACCCCTCCTGACACAGCGTGTAAAGGCTGTAGTTTTTAGGTGGTTCTGGCTATCTGCATAAAATATCTCCTGTGGAAGGCTTCCCATGAAATCCCAAAGCTAAAGCAGGAACAAATGATGAACTTAATCATTTTAACATTATAAAATTATAGTAATTTGTGGGAATTTATGTGCCCATCACTGTGAAATTACTAAGGATTAAAAATATAATTTAAGATACAATTCAGATACCCAAGAACCTTATGGTTTAATTCTCCACTCTAGCTCAACTATCATGTATTAGTAATGTCCAAAATATTTATCTAGCAATTTTCTGTACTATTGCAAAATGAGACTTTCCATATCATACAGCCTGCAAACGGATAATAAAATTCTTAGATAGCATAAAGATTTGCTTGTGGAATTCTTTTTATTTTAATCTAGATAAATAACCAACTAATTTGGTGTTTTGCCAGTCTTTGAAAATACAAAACTCAGTAACAGTAGCATATGTGTTTACATGAGAATTGTACAAACACACCAAATAATTTAATGACTACACTAACTACTGAACAACCAGTCATCAATGATAGCAGTTAAACTCTTGGAAAAAAACAGAAATAAGCACCAGAAGTAACTTCCTTAAGCCAGTATATGCCAAAGAGTATGTCACAGACTACTTACCAAATATATATAATAGTGACCACCATTGCTGGAGATGCGTAACCCAGAAGATAGTCTAGGTAAATAGCATTGTAGGTTGGGGTTCTTATTTTTAAAGATTCAATTCAAAAAGATTTCCAAAATAGCATCCCTGTTTTCCTATTTTTTTCTGCCCATCTGGGTCTTAAAGTTACAACTCTGGTAGAGAATACAGAGATAGCAAACGCCAGTTGGAGATGAATGAATGTAGAAGTTTCATAGTAATTGTGCAGTTATCGATTAAAGATTAAATCTGACTACAAAGGCTCTTGCAAAAAGACAGAAATTAGACTCAGTAGGACAGGTATGTAAAAATATAGGGCACAAACAAGAAGATCAATACTAGGTCAGGGTTAACACTAGATATTTTCTGAAGAATAAATAGAGGCTGATATTAGATTCATTGTATAGTATTGCTAGATGCATATAATCATTATTACTGTAGGGAGACCTATAATTATGAACTCTTTTATTGTTCATAAATTCTCCTCTCTCTTGGATAAAGAGTCTTTGTAGGTAGTACTACATCCCTGTCCTAGAGAACCCTTCTTGATGATCAGAGTCACTATCTTGATGTTGGAATAGGAAAAATGAAATAAGTAGCTGTCCTTAAATAATTCTGTCTGTAAGCATACTGAAAGTGGCGTATGGTCTCACTATATTTTGAGGAATTAGTGCAGTGATCATAATGTAACAGGCAATCAAGTGATATATGTGGAATGAATGAGTGCACGTTATACTACTTCAGGGACAAGGCTTGGGAAAAGACACTGGTAGCATGGCTGACTACATGAACCTACATTACTACAATTTTGATTTAATTGACTGGAAATTTCATTCAAATTATTGGCCAATTTAATCAAAACAGAGGTTGAATTGAATTTGCTCACTGGATTGATCAGGCAATTAACTAATACCAGTGAATCAACTTTGAATTATTCTGGCATCACAGGTAAATGTATAAAGTTAATAAAAGCAGTGTGTGGAATCAGAAAGCACACAAGCCAAAGAGGTCAATCAAAAAAAAAAAGGAATAAAGTGCAGATTGGGGTTGGCAAGATAATTATAAACACTAAACTCTCATATATATCTCATAGAAAAGGGTATAGAATGTTCCATTTTCAATTTAGAATATACCTAGATACTCCACCCACAGCATGGTGGAATATAAGAGGTGGAATCACCCTCACCATTGAAAACAACTTAAAAAATAAAACAAAACACTGCAATATGTTCATAGAAAAATCCAGGTACTTAATACTAACTTTACATCACCAAGACACCCTCACAGAGTTCAAAAATTAAGGTTGGTGGTTACTGAGGGGAAAATATGGGAGTAGGTAAGTGAAGGGAAGCCAGTCCTGTACTAGCAATATACCATCATATACTAACATAAGCCAAAGAAACCCAAGACAACTGGAAGGAAACCCACTGCATTGTAAAATTCCTTGTAGGAATCTGCCTGACAAAACAATGGGCCTGACCCCAACCAGGGCAGTGGGATCTCAGCAGACTTTGAATAAGGGAAATTGAGAACCCTGCAATTGGGACAGCATGTCCTTTGAAGTTTCCCTCCCCTACTCCCAGAAATGATCAAATAAAAGCCACTTGGAGGCAGGCCAATTAAAAACAACAACAACAACAAAAACCTCTATTCTGTAAAGAAGGACTTTAGAATGAACTAACAATTCCCCTGGATAGGCACACCAAGAGCAAATATACTTCAGGTACCACAGGCGCAGAAGCTGAGGCAAGTGCAAAGTAGCTGCCACCATTGTGGGTGCCAAAATCTTAAGTGGGAACACGTGAACTCACTACCCACAAAATACCGCCTCTGAGACAAGTACAGACTTTTTCCAGAGTGTGAGTCCAGAAGTCCTGACATTCCCATTAGGAGGCCCAAGTTTCATCAACTATGACACACTTTAAAAAGGAACAAGGAGTTGTGGAGAGAAGTGAAGACAACCTAAGCCTAGAATACAGTTTACTATGGAACTAAACAAGAAGTAGAGGTGACTAACATCACTTCTTACTCCAGTATCCTGCATTAGAACTCTAAATTCCTCACTTTCCTCTACCTCATGTATAGGAAAACAAAGAAGGGGGCAAAGATAAACCCCCAGCACACACACTTAATCAGGCAATTTACATGCCTAGTAAGCAAGGACATCTCAAGATGGAAAAGCAAAATGAGAAGGACAGATCAGGGAATAGAAATAGAGAAACTGACAATGACTTGAAAACAGTATTTAAAATGTTAAGTGAGATACTAGAGGAACAGCAAAAGCAGATAGGCAGGCAAAGGATAGCTGATAGGAGATCTAGGAACCAAGAGAGTTTTCACTAAAGAGATTGAATATATAGAAAGATCACAAAAAGAACTTCTGAATGAAATGCAGACAAACTTAGTGCTTTAAATAAAATCTAAATGACAGAAGAATTTCAACTACAGAAAACTCAAATAAAACAAATTACACATTAGAAGACCATTAAAACTAAGGAAATCTTGATGAAACTCAGGAGAAATTTCAAGCTCAATGAGAGGAAAAAAAATCTATGACTGATTGGTCTCCTAGAAGAGGAAGGAAAAAAATAGTAGAAATCCTACTAAAATATATATATATATATATATATATATATATATATATATAAAATGATAACTTCCCAACCGACAGAATGAATTAAATATGGGAGCCAAGCAAGCAAGAAAGAGAACACCTAAACACTTAAATGCAAAATGACTGAATAAGAATACATCTGGAAGCTCTTGCCTTTTAAAATTGCCCCCCCCCCCCAGTCTATGCAAGTGGCTATCCATGTTCTCTTTGCTTAAACTGGCTGTGTGCTGATGAAGAGGGTAAAAAGAATGTATTTAAAGGTTTTTGACGGTGAAGTATAAAGATAATATAATTTGGATGTATTTGATTGATGGGTGCTGATAGAAAACTTACAAGACATGTAGGGACACACACACAAACAATGAATCTACCACATAAAATCTTAACATTAACACCAGAGAAATTAAAATGGCTGTTACAGCAAATACTGTTTTAGGCATACATAAAATATTAAACTTAAATTGTGTAAGTTGCTAGTATGTTTCCAATCTTTGGTTATAACTTGGAATTTGATTAAAGTTGGAATTAAGAGGAAAATAAATTGCTTAAGTGCAGATCAATAAAAATCAAGTTAAATGTCTCTTCAAAATCATGAAAAACAATGGGGAAATAGAATTTAATTCAGAGGTTCTATTTTCTCACAACATTCCCATAATGTGTTTACTGGGCAAAATGTAGTCTACCTCCACTTCAATATTTTGGAAGATTTTTTAGGTAATTACAGAAGCTTCAGATTTGTGAATGTTAGATGTTTTAAAAGAACAACAGTGGTATATCTGAAGCACAAATGTTGCCAGTGAAATGCAGAGAGCAGTATAAGTTCACAGAAACATTTTTATTGAACAAACTTCAAGTCCACAAGGAACTCTACACATATCACACTTTTAGCTGATTCAAGTTTCCTCCATTCAGAGCAGCACTTTTTAGTCTATGCCTTTTCCCATATTGATTTCAATTAAGTGTCACCTCTGAGAACCCAAGAAACTTCAACTTGGTATCTTCTTCCCCTAGAGAATCTGTCCAAAAATATCTTTTTTTTTTGCTTGAATCACAATACAGGGAATACAAGAAACAGCCTAATCTATTATTAGTAAATATTCTTACAGTTTAATTATTTCTTTTGCATACATCCCTAGCAAGAATCCTTTTTTAGTTTGGCTGATAGAATAACTTTTTATTAAGGAAGTCATTGGTTTAGGAAAGGAAGTAGGGTGGGAAGGTAGCCAGCAACACTGTCCTCTTTTTCTGGCCATCTTCCTTTTGCAGCTGTTTATATCTGAAGGCTGGGTAGCCTGTGAAAATATCATGCTGGAACAGTTATATTCATGTTTGTGTTCCATCCATGGAAATCTATTTTTTTAAGAACCCTAAATGCCAAGTTGATTATTCTTATTATATGAAACTTACTGACTGGTAAATATTGAAAATTATCTAACTGAACCATTTTGAGAAGGGGCAATCTACCAACCATATTGAATAAAGCTTTGAAAAAGTAACACTTGACAGCATCCTGGTTGGAGCACCAAGCGTGATTTTCCTTTGATTAAAATAAATAAATAAATGGTAGATCACCGACTTTGTCACCTGAGCATTGTTAAAGTTGGCATTTGCAAAACAGCTATGCTAATATGACATTTTCCTTTTATTCTTGATACTTTGGTCTGATATGACAATGAACTAAGAGAACTTTCCTTGAAACCTTTGGTATTTGACCAAGTGCCAGGTATACATCAGTTACTTTCAAACAATTGTCATTTTCTTCCCTCCAGCCATAAAGTGAAGGAATAGGCCACAAATAAAGCTTCAGCAAATTCCTCATCCTTTCACCTGTGAGTAACACAGACCATCGACCACTTTAAAAGAAAAGCAATATCCTTTTATTTAAAGAGGCTGCTATAGCTGTGGCTATTTATTTATTTATCTATTTATTTATTTATTAGCATGCCTCCCTACTTGGGGTTTTCTTTTCACCCCCTCCCTTGGAGATTAGAAATAGTTTAGCATAGCACAGCTCTCTATTCATAATTGACCATGTGTTTCTCTCTGACAACTTTCTTTTGTTGATAGAACTCATGCAAGACCACCAACCCTACAGTCAAACTTTGAGAGGCTAACTTGATTTCCATCTGATGTTCAAATGGTAAGTACATGCGGAACTAGAGTAAAGATTATATAAGCATTTGATGGGAAGAACTAAAATGATTTAGAGAAGAGGTCAGAAATTATGACCCTTGGGCCAAATCTGGCTTTCTGTCAGTTGTTTTACTAGCTTTTGAGCTAAGAAAAGTTTTCAGTTTATTATGTTTTTAAAAATTCAAATAATATTTCATGAAAAGCAAAATTTCAAAATTCAGTATCCACAGCCATGTTCATTTGTATATTCACGTGCATATATATCGTATTTATAGTATATACTGTATATGAACATATAATTGATATAATTACATCCATTATACACACAATAATAATATCTAATTATATATACATATATAATGTAGCTTCCATACTGCAGTAGCTATTGAGTAGTTGTTGTTTGTTTTTTTTAATTATTATTATAAAGTTTATTTCGGTTGACAATTTAGGCCACAGATATGTACATGAAAATTCCATAAAAGGGATGAGTATGTGGGGGGTTACGAGGGGTGGAGATGGAAGGGAGTGATAAAGGAGGGAGGGAAGGTGGTGTGTGGTCCCCAGGGGATACATAGATGTGAAACACATATATAAAAAAATAAATTAATTAGGAAAAAAAAGAATTACTACAATTTCCATGCTGGGGAGAAGCAGCTCTCCTGCCTGCCTGGCACTATGCACCTGGCTCTTTTTTTTTCTCCATTTCCTGATAACCCTGTCCCTTTTTTTCCTCTTTTTTTAAAAATTTAATTTAAATTTTAAAAAATTTGCATATATATGTATATTTATATTTATATTACATTAGTCCATTATTGTGAACCCCTGGGCTTTCTCACTTCACTAACATTTGTTAATCATCCTGATCTTTTGTGCTCTTCACCTTCCCTACCTTCTTCCCTCTTCTCCTCTCTCACCCCATGGTTCAGTTCCATTGGTTGTTTTCATTCTTTCTTATTTGTTTGTTTGTTTTTCCCTATATCCATCATATAAGTGAGACCATCCTGTACTTCTCTTTTTCTTTTTGATTTATTTCTGCTAATATGAGTCTTTATAGTTCCATCCAGGTTGCTGCGAATGACATGTGTTTGTCCTCCTTGATTGATGCATAGTATTCCATCATGTATATGTACCACATTTATTTTAGCCAATCATCTGTTTTGGGGCATTTGGTTTGTTTCCAAATCTTGGCAATTGTAAACAGAGCTGCAATGAACATGCATGTACAGGTGTCCTTTGAATTAATGTTTTCATGTCCTCTGGGTAGATTCCTAGTAGTGGGATTGCTGGGTCAAAAGGTAAGTCCACTTTCAATTGTTTGAGGGTCCTCCACACAGTCTTCCATAGTGGCTGAACCAGTTTGCACTTCCACCAGCAGTGTAAGAGAGTTCCTTTTTCTCCACATCTGCGCCAACATTTGTTGTTGTCTGTTTTATTTATATGGGCCATTCTTACTGGTGTAAGATGGTATCTCAGTGTGGTTTTAACTTGCATTTCCCTGATTATTAGTGATGTGGGACATTTTTTCATATGCCTGTTAGTCATTTGTATCTCCTCTTTGGTGAAGTGTCTTTTTAGTTCTTCTCCCCATGTTTTGAGTGGGTTTTTTGCTTTGTTTTTGTTGAGCTGTAGGAGCTCTTTATGGATCTTTGTTATCAGACCCTTGCCACTTGTCTGGAGGGCAAAAATTTTCTCCCAGTTGGTTGGGTTTCTTTTTGTTTTGTTTATTGTCTCTTTTGCTGAACAGAATCGAATACCCAGAAATAAAACCACACATATACGGTCAACTAATCTTTGACAAAGGGGCAAAATACATGCCATGAAACAAGGAGAGCCTCTTCAGTAAATGGTGCTGGGAAAACTGGATCAAAACTTGTAAAATAATGGACCAGGACAACACCCACACACCCTGTACAAAAGTTAACTCAAAATGGATAAAGGACCTGGAAGTGAGACCTGCAACCATAAAATACATAGAAGAAAACCTGGGCAAAACCCTTCATGAATTTCACCTCAGAAATCCATTTGGGGAAACAATTATGGCCTTCAAAAAATGAAGGAAAACATAAACAGCTGGGACTATATCAAACTAAAAAAGTTTCTGTTCAGCAAAAGCTATTGAGTAGTTGTGACAGAGAATATATGCTCCATAAAACCTATAATATTTACTGCCTGACCCTTTACAATACAGCTTCTTGAAGTTGGGATAGTCATTTAATTTGGGGAAAACAGCAATAAGTGGCCCTTCCCCTTTCATAAACTAGTAAAAATACATTTCTCAAGCACTTCAGGACAACATACAAATGAGGAAACTCTGAATTTTATGGACACAAAAACCCAACCAGAATAGGGGACTGAGTTCCAGCTTTGCCACTAATCTTGTATAAATTCAGCTACATTGCCATCTTTTTTTTTTAACCTTTAAAACTGAAAGTTTCAATGCAATTATTCCTCTGATCCTTTTCAGATATAGGAACATAAGATTTTTATCTCTTCTTTTTCAAAATTCTATTTACATAACAAAAATTGATACATTTTACTAACGGAATCACCACTGGTTTCTGTGTCTAGTAAGCTCTTCTAAGGTACTTGAGTATTTGTGTAAAATGTTATTTCATACCCAGCATATGAATGCGAAACAAAAGTTGAAGTGATATGCTATTAGCACAATCATAAATAAATGATAAAGTAACTCTGAAGTGATCATGAAAGTCAGTATGAAATGAAATTGAAGAAATTAGATTTTCATATGAATTCTGAGATATACCTATTGTACAGCATGCTATTCAACTAAAATGCACCCCATATTTATGGTGAGCTCACACTTTATCTTTTATCACTTTCAAGTAGTGTAGAATTTAACCTCTCCTAAATCTATGTTACCATATAGACTATAGACAATGGTAGTATAAGCAATCCTCATCACCAGTTGTCAGGGCAAGCATCAAACTCACCAATCTGCCTAGGTTCTTTACTGGTTCTAGCAGTTACACAGATAAACCAGGCAAGGCAGAGCAAGACAGGGCAGGACCAGGGCTGGGGGTAGGGTGTGTGTGTGTATATTGTGGGGAGTGCTGGGGCCAGGGGCAGGGGACTGGGAGGCAAGCAATCAGACATGCCCCTTAGACCCTAGTAATCTTCATGGTCTTTCTTTGGGCTCTCTCTCTCTGGACTTCTTTCATGATCTCATGCATGCATGTCTATGGAACACTCTCTACTCTTTATCCCCTCTCTCCTAGGCCTAGCTGTGTACACTTACACATACACACAATCAATGGGGAAGACACAATACTCCGTGTGCTGGTTATAGGCTAATGGAGTCAGTCAGACTTTTCCTCCATTACCCTATAACCAACACATTAAAGTTTGAGAGGCACCAGAATATTGGAACAGCTTCCCCCAGTTGAGCAGCATCAGCCTAGATTGATGGCTAACCTGAGTGCAACCATGTTTATGTTTTAGAGGAGGGGGAAGATTATAAGCCAAAGCAGTTTTAGAGATGTGAAGGTCAGGTTTGACCCTGGCCAATGCCATTCAGATTCAGAGCTTACCTGCCAAGTTCCTGAAAGACAAGGCACAGGGCAACTGAGAGATACTACCAAGGCTTTGGTTTTGAATCCTAAGCTAGTTTTGAAAATAGAACCAACAGATTTTAGCTCCTATTGGCACCAATTAAATTCAAGTTTGCACCAAGACCAGTAAAGTCTTTCTTAGGAGCAGTTGGTTAGAGAAATTGACCAATCAGGTTAGGAGGGGAGGGAGTCTGAAGGGGGCTGTAAGTAGTGATTTAGGAAAGGTTAAAAGTTGTTGTTGGGAGAAAGCTGCCTGAGAAAGAAGCTGCCTGGGATGGCTTAGCACTAGACTCTTCTTGATTTGGGAAAACTCTAGTTGACATGGGAGCATATCTAATTACAAGACCTTTGAATTCAGCTTGGAAGAAGTTTCAGAAAGAGACAGACTTAACTCTCGGAGTGATACTGCTGCCTTGTAGCCTCAGCAGCACCTATGAGCACCCCAGCTGCCATGGGTTAGTCAAATCTTCATCCACTGCTTATCACTGTGCCACAAGTTCCAGGTTCTCATCATAGTCAAAACACCATTTTGCATGAGAAGCTTTTGGTTTGGACAACTGGTCACTCTGGACACTATCTGATGTGAGGGACAGTTGGGCATTTGTGGCCTTAGGAACATTTTCCTTTCCCCCAACTTCCCCTTTCTAAATAAAACCTTGTTGATTTTTGTACCCTGAGATTGAACCATGTCTTGCAACACTAAGCACATGGGTAAAAAGTCACAGTGACCTAACTGACTCTCCTACCTTTGTACACTTTCAGTACTTCCCCAACAGTGACCTGTGATACACTGGAATTACCTGGAGGTGCTGGTCAAGACACACATCTCATGACCCTAACTCCCTGATTATAGATGCTAAATCTCCTGGGTCGGGTCTGAAATTAAAATTTTCTTAAAGCAGTCCCGGTAACATATACATAATAATATTTAAGCACTGATTACTGGTTATGTGTGAAATAAGTGTGTGTATGTGTGAAATATTCTTAGTTTTCAATACCTGTGATATGTTACTTAGTTTATTCAACTGTAAACTAGATAAAATTATCTACTTCATAGGATTTTATGAAGATTCAACAACAGATGGCTGTAACTGGTATATAGGAAGCACTCAATAAACATTAGCTATTATTGTCAGGATCACCAGCCTCACCACCATCATTAGGAGTGGTGAAAGTTGATGGTAAATGCTTAAGTTGGATGAGAAGAGATCATATGGAACACTGTTTCCATACTAATCACCTTGTTCTTTAATATGGGAATAATTTAGAATAATCAAAGAGTTTTAAACAGATGAGTGACCTCTGCTGTGATGACTTCCCTTCCTTAAGGGTGAAAATCTAGACAAGAAAAGATCAAGAAAGATCATCTAGTTCTTAGAAAGCACATGGTATTAGATTGCACACAATGAGCTCGAATCCCAATCATCCTCAGTATGTAGTTTAGATCATAGTTTATCTGGGATGCACAGATACCTTCTCATCAATTACAGACTTACCTAATATTGAAATGACCCTTAGTTCTTACACCCCAGAGGTAGCTGTATTCTCTCAATAAGCAATCACTAGCTAAGAGTAAGTAGTAGAATGGAGACAAAAGTCAAAGGTCTAGGAGAAAACAAAACTTAATGGAGTCAAAAAATGAACAGAACTAAGCTTTTTCCAGAAAAGAAGAAATCCTTTGAGTTAAATTTATGAATCAATCCAATACCTGGAATAAATAATAGTACAAAGAAAACTTAAAGGTTTTGGGATTCTAATTTACTCCCAATTTATACTCACAGCTTGAAAATTCATTGTCAAATTATCAAGTTCATACTCTTGCTATGTAAACAATTTTCCTCTTGTTTATTTCTGTGACTGAAATTAGACAAAATTCATGTATGTCCATAATAACTTACAATTCATTTGTACATCTAAGGCCTAAATGCAAGAAATCATTCGAGGGTAATGGAAGACAGAATAGAAACGCATTCTAGAAGAGGTGAGTTAGTCAGGACAATAGCACTAAGAGAAGTGGTACTTGCAACTATATAGAATCTGAAACAAAAGTGAAAATGTGGCAGGGTAGAAAAAGTATAAAATACATGGAGTCAGGAAATACTATGAGAATAGTTGAATAAGTTGTGGTATACTCACAGCACTATAAAATACTTTAAAAAATGAGTTAGACATGTTACACCAGCTGACTTTGAGGCACTGCCAAGATGGGTCATCATTAAATTAAAATACAGAGAAATATATGTAGCATAAGCTAAGTTGTGTAGTATATAAGAATGTGCCATGCGTGTCTATGTATATGGGAAAATATGACAGGATATACACCTGGTTATTGATATTGGTTTGAGGGTAGTGGAAGGTAGGTGGTTCTGATAAAGGAGGACACTGAAGTATAATAGGAAACAAAAGATATATTTACAGACCAACTTTTGAACCAGTACTTAAAAATAACCAAAAATAAAAAACCGGAGGCTGAGCAGTAATAACCTTGAAGGGAAGAGGAGATATTTAACCAAAACATAACTGGATGAAGCTTAGTCACACAGAAAGGAGGATCAAGAAATCTTAGATCCTTCTCTTAACCACTGTTTCATGGTTAGTATAAATTCCTTAAGAAGAAGGAATAGAAGATGGACAGCAGATTGCATTGGATATTATGTTGATTCAATTGCATGCAAGTATACATAACCAATTAAAATATATTGTCACAAAAATACCTCTATGTATTATGGATATTATGAAATTCCCATATTTCTACATAGAAGGAAGTTTAAGGGACTAAATTGCGTATATATGTAAGCAGCCAACACTCTGAAAACTGTTCCATTTGCAGAAGTTTTGGACTTATTTTAAATTTGTCAGTAGTCATATGTTTTCATCAGTTTGCTCAGAGTAAAGCAATTTAGTTTACTTATGATTTCTTTATGGTAACCTCATGGCCTAAAAGTTCACACAGCTATTAAAGTACCAACAAAATTCTTTCAAGGTATAGCTCTTCACGTTAATACAAACTATTTGACAAAGCTCAAATTTGCTATAAAAACAGAAAGGTTGCCTTTTCTAATTTGTTGGTCTAAGGACTTCAAAAGGTGATTACACAAGGATTTATTTCATTGTTTCCCAGGAACCAGTTGTATGACTTTGGATAAGTCACTCTATTCTTCTAAAAGCATGTTCATTATGTAATGTGCTTGGGAGCCCCAAAGATCTCCTTTTCTTTCAATTCTCAATATCTATTGTTTTACAAAACCACCATATACAATTTCTACTCCAACTAGGAATTGATGATCCTCAGTCACATGACATATTCAGGCTATAATGCAGAAACCTATACATGAACAAAATAATAAACCATTATATGTAAGTTCAACAAATACTTGGTTGATACTGGTAGGGGAGGCAGTTAAGTCAGCAATACAGTTATTCCTTTACTGGAATAATAAAAATCTGTCTCCAAGGCTCAGTTTTTCAAATATTAAAACCATTGACTGTGAAAAAAACTGTTATTTTTTTCTTACTGCTTCGTAAGTTAACTGATTACCCTGTCTTTATCTAAGATGTACTCAAAGGCATCTAGCAATTAAATTCCTTTCCTTGCTTACTCTTTTGGGAATCTCTATAGCATACATGTAAAAACTGGAGAAAAATCAACAGACTGAATGCTACGAGAAGTAAAAAGGAGGCAGACAAAACTTTAGTTAAAGCTAATAGCTTTGTGCTGTCCTGTAATTAATTTCCAAATCTTAACATCATTTCTGGGCAACATATCAAAGACAAAAGGGGGAGGAATACACTCATTATTAAATGCAATCTCCTTCTGGTGCAATCTTGCAGCAATACCTGATCAACGTAAAAAAGATACAGAACCTCTGGTATGTTGCCTTGTTTTATTTGTTACTAAGGAGATGTTCCTTTGGTATTCAGGGAAAAAGAACACGGTTGACCCCTGCATCATAATATAAATTTATCCTGCCTAGATGTCTGTAATGAGCATTAAGATAAACAGAATGGATTCCAAAATTAAAATTGTTGGTCCACTGCAAAGATCTATTCATTCTGTCTGACCCACACACACATCTCAGCACCAATCACTAAGAAGAACAATTTCAACTCTTTAGCAGATGGCTACTTGGAAAAATTTAATCCTTTGTCCCACCCACACCAACTACCCTCTTACCACTCCCCCCCCAAAAAAAAAATCACAATAGGACAACATAGATTCTACTAGCTAGGAGCATAAAACATGGAAAGGAACTTTGGTAAAGTTTGCTTTTCAATATAAGCAGGGAGAAAAAAAATGACCACAAAAAGTAAATGAAAGGTGGACAATCCTGAGAATGATTCCACATTCATATTCTCATGACCAACTAACGTTCCCTTAAAGTTGATACTCCATAAAGAAGTGGTAGATCAGGGACAAAATTTCCCAAATGGTTACTTCCAATTGATTTCTTGCTTGAAATTTCCCTGACATCAGATAGTAACATATACATAATAGATAATAGGTGAGTCTACTTGAAGATACCAAGAATGTGAGATATTTCACATGGAAGGAAAACTACACTTATTCTAGTGCCAGAGGTTCAACTAGTACCAAATACAGAGCAATTACAGGGAGGGAAATTTTCAGTCTATATGAAGGAAGGACTGCTAAACAATGGAATCCATGTTTACAAAAACAGCATGCAGTCTATAATTGCATAGTAATTCTGTCCAAAGTTTTCCTATACTGGTTAGGGGCTTGGATGACATGGTTCCAATGGTCTTTCCTAATTCTGAAATTGTATTTTGTTGAACTTTGTTTATTCTAATTGAGAGAACTCATTTTAAGCCCATTTTAAACACACACTGAGAAAAAAACAATAATTACAGATTATTATTACTTATTTCTTAAATACAATCAGAGAACATCTACTTAGAAACAGTTTTGTTAGTTTAACTGTAATTTGTGTGCTTGAGTGAAACAAAATTGCATAATTTCAAAATATTTTGTTGTAGTGATTGGTCTTCCTCACCAATAATAGTTGTTATTAAATCACCACACAGCCAGAATTAATAAAGAACACATGACTATGAGAAAAATGAATGTGGAAAATTATACAGTCAAGATAGTTAAAAGACTTTTTACTCCTCTAGGTCCTCATTATGTATTCCATAAATATTTCTTGAGCACCTTCTGTCTATAAGGCACTGTACAGAACTCTGGCAATGACTCAAAGAAAATAAAATAGACACAAACCCTTCTTTCCTGGAAATCACAACATTAATATGGTAACTTTGGTGAAGAAATGAATTTGCATTTAACAAAGAGTAGTCCCACTACTAAATGCCTGCAAGTTAACTACATGAAATTGGAACAACGAATGCTCATACCATGCGTAGGTAAGAGTATGATTGTGCAGTAGAATGTGGGCACATTCAATATTTCTCATTACATTAAAATAAATTAAAATGAGACAATGCATTTAAGAATCACAAGACATACTATGAACATTTTATTCAATCTTTATATACTTGTCATACTGGCAAACTCAATGGAAAGTGAAGTTTTTCTGAGCACATGAAAATGTTCCAAGAGAAAGGGAAGGAATGAAAATACAAGAAATAAACCCACCTTCTTTTCATAGAAATATGAGACTAAAAATGAGCCATTAAATAAGTATAGGTAGTTTTAACTTCAAATAAATAATTGTGACTCATATAATCCTGCGACTGAAACCTTGTAATCTGAGGTCTATGGCTAGGCTTCACATGTCTTTAAGTTCTCTGTAAATGTAGTCATGTGTGATTTTTCCCTGTGTAAGATGTCATCATTTGCTCGATATTCTAAAAAAAATACCACCCTACAATCCACCATACTTCCCGCATCACCCACTGCAAAGTCAAAAGGGTGGGGGGCTTTAAAGGTAACATGGTGAGCAACACCAAAAAGGTGAGATGACTATTGGCAGCAGAAAGGCTTTGTGGTTCAGGGAGAAATAATGACTAGTTAAGCACTTTAGCAGAATGCCAGGGCTGTTATGAGCCAATTAGAAATGATAGGAAGTCAAGGTTGTGCCTTTAAAAAACTTGAAATTGTCCTGATGATGCTACATTTAGATACATGATTAATAGGAGTGAAGTTAGAATATGCTACTTCCAAAAGGAACCATAAATGATGATAGCAATGAACCAAGCCAGGTTTGCAGCTACTTTTCTCTAAATCATCTTGGGAGAGGTTCAGGAGCAGAAATGTTGATTAGTTACAGAGGGTCTTTGTTTAAAAGCTCGTAAGTATTGAAGGAGTGAAACATAGGTGGATAAAATGAGAAATTTAAAATAAATGTAGTCCTATCTCAAGGTCAATCAAGAAAAGAGAAAGACTAGTACATTTATATACAACCTTCAATGTTTAAATGCTTATATATTTCTATAAATTTATTTTAAATAAGCCCCTTCCACATTACCACAGGAATCCACAAAGAAATAAATCCCACTCAGTATTTTCTTTGTTCAAAAAGTCTGGCAGAATTCATGGTTCTAATTCACCAACTCAATCTCAAGTACTCTATGTCCCAATTATTCTCATGCATCATTGATCATACGGAAACAGGATATCTTTCATTTGATCTTTTTTGCAGTAGAGGGAATACAGGCACCTGATTATGATTTGTTGTTTGCATTTTTATGACCAATTGGTACAAGACTATGGAATAGATCTAAACTGGTTAATAGAAAGACTGAGTCTTTATCTATGATGCCATCTGAATATGGGACTCCAACCAACTACACTAATCTACTTGAACATTGTCCTGACATAAAAATAAATTCTTAAATATGATCACAATAAAGTTTTTTTTGATCCTTTCTCACTGTCTTTCTCTGATTCACCCTCTTGTTTTTGTCCCTTTTTATTTTATTTTTTAAGAAATCAGTATTTCTCTCTACCAGGATATAAATACCTTACAAAAAGGTGTCTTGGCAGAATCTAATTCTGTATTCTTTGTGCTGCTTTGTTGCAAGTAATATATAGATTTTGGAATTAGAAAAATTTCTAAATGAATGACAAATTTGAGCATTATATTGAAATGAATATACATGTTTCATTTCATTACTGTTCATCAGAATACCTTTATATAAAAATAAGACATTATGTTTAGAATATCAGGAAACCATCATAAATATTTCTTTATCTTTGAACCAACATCTAAATATAAGACTAATTCATTAGTCTTGGTCCTGGGGACCATACAGAACAGATGATATGTTCATTTGCATATTGTTTGCTCTCCCTTCCCCCTGAAACATTAGTTTTAGGAGAACACAGACTATTTTTGGTTCACTAACACATCCACTGAACTGAAGGCAAAGGTGAGAACCTATTAGAGACTGGGCAAACATTTCCCAAGTGCATAAATGAATGAATGTCATTCCTACATTACAAACCTACTTACAGATTTCTAGGAAATTCCATTTGGATTTTTATTTATAAGTGAGATCCCACATATAATGTGACACTTTTCAGGTTCTATAATTTGATTCTGAAACCACTATGCATGGTCACGCTTCCACAGAGAGGAATGACATTTGCCCAATTATCATCTTTTTATAATTTGTCAACCTCTTAGGTGAGGTAGTCTGACTCAATCCAATGGATTCTGCCTGACCCTGCTGTGTGGCTCAGATTTGAAGACATAGCTCTAATGGGTGTACATTTGAAACATTTATTTTCCAAGCATGCTCTGTTGCATCACCAGTGTAATTTCTTTTTTCTGTTTTTTTTCCTCTTAACCTAAAGAGGATAAATTAAAAATTGCCTCCAAGCAACTAGGAGTTTTACTACAGTAACCATCTCGTTGGAACTTGTATTATTGGTTCAAAGCAAAACAAAAACATAATCTTTTAAAGGTGATTCTACTTCCAAGGTTAACTGGTTTTTCCCATGTGCAGTTAACATTTTAAAAAATGCAAGTACTATAGAAATAGAGACACTCCAAGGACCAGAAATTAAATAGACTCTCATAAGGTAACCTGGATACAACAGATGGACAAATGCTTGATCTTCAGCTGCACCATTCGGTGGGGTTTCCTTTAGCCAATTTGGATGTCTCTTAGGATGAGAGACTTTACACCTGACACATCTGTGTTCCAGATCCCCTGCCTTTAAAATGACTTTTCTGAGTGTTACTGGAAACAACATTAAGATAATGGCAAGAATGACAGTGTGGCATGCACAAGGGAAGCAAAATAAATGAAATCAATTAGTATTATAAATATTGGTTCCATATTCACTTGTCTTTCAAGTCAACTGCATATATACAACATCATGAGACTTCAAGTATTAACCACATAGCTTTGATCTGATAAGAAAAACTAGAAAGGAAAAGTATAGGAGCCTCTATTTTGCTATTCATAGTCAACATCTCTTTCTAATGCCACTTGAATGTATAGAACAAAAGCAAATCAAAAGAGTCCCTCTAAAATAACCTATTGCTTCTGAAAACTAAGAACATAATTTATTCAGAAAACAAGACAGTGGCTTAAATAAACCCATTTAATAGAAAACCAGACGCTCCCTTTTACTTGATTTAATGGAAAACCATTCAGAGCCCAGTATAAATGAAGACAGAACATGCATAACCAACAGCCCTATTAAAATGGGCAGTAGCTGAATGTATCATTTTTGAGGTCAGCTGTCATTCTGTTTGAATGGGTCCCTTAAGACATCACAGAGCAGATGGAAAAGGCCACTATGACATGACTCTCTGACTTAATTATAGCATTACCAAAATAGCATATGGACTTTGTATGTACTGAATAATTTTTATTCAGTGAATTTATTTGCACATAAATTCCGTGATGTGCCTCATTTGGTTTTACGCTACTTTCAATATTTATATTTCATTTTAATTGAATCCTTTTTATCTATGGATTAATAGGTCAGGCTGTTCTAACAATTACAGCTGACGCTTGTTGAAGCCCATATAAAAAAGGTGTGGAATTTGGATTTATGTCTTATTTAAGAGATTTCAATTTAGAACTATTACACTATTATAGCTGCCTACAGCCTTCATTCTTGCAGCCAGGGGAAGGGTCTTAATGCATCAGGTGCTTAAAAACCTCATAAGATCCAATAAAGAACACCCATCTTTTGCTTTCAAGAAGCTGATTGGTCTGCCAGATGGTAAAATGCACAGAGAAAAAAAACAGAAAACAAACACTAAAACCCTGACAAAAACTCCATCAGTTTTGTGGGAAACACATCACCTTACAACCCATCTCAAAGTCAAATCTGTGGGAGCTACTGATCTAATTTACTTGAAAAAAAAAAATAGTTGGAGAGTGCTGAGATTTTACTGCAAATCTGTCACACACAACTCTGCATGGATACGGTATGCATCACTGGAAAATAATTTAAAAACTTCTGCAGACATTGGGGAGTATAGTCTAAGTGCTAAATTTAGGTGACAGCATAGATAAAACAGGAGGTGAAATACTGCCCCAAAAAACCAGCCCTTGACTTGGTCAAAGCAAGAATTTAGATCCGCAGTCCACAATATATCAGGAGCTGTAATTTAACAGGATTCCCAGAAGAGCAATAAAATGGTAGCTCGGGAAGAGGGCAGTAACATCACACACACCAGCTTTGGCTTCCACTCGAAAGTGCCAGATCTTACTCTTGATCTTTGCTAAAAGGCAGATTTAATTTGATTTCAAATAAATATTAAGGCTAAGAGACAAGTGGATAATACTCTGATCACGAATATTTAAAGGTTATTTCATTTATCTGAAATCATTAGGATAACTCAGATGAGAATATTTCTTCTCTTTTACCTACATAGATAAAAATATACCTTGGGGTCCTAATCCCTTTGTCCCCTTGCAAGGGCTTTGAAGGAAATGAATATTATTCAGTACATACTCTATGGGCATTACTGGTTAAAGGGGACTTTATTTTTCTTCACAAAGTAGTTTGCAGTACACAATTTATAAATTCATCACAACAGTGTCAGAATGAGTAGCTAAGTAGTTAAGGGTACAGCAGTAAAGGCACAGACTCTGGTGTCAGACTAGGTTTGAATCTTCTCCAAGCATTTACTAGCTATGTGACCTTGGGGGTGTTATTTAATATCTTTGTGAAAATAATTCCTATAAGGAAAATCTTGAACAACAATCATATCTACTTTGTGGGGTTGTTGTGTAAATTAAACACTGCTGTATATACTATACTTGATGAGAGTTCCATAAATATAGCTATTTTAATTATTATAGTAGTCATCATTATCATAACAATAATGGCAGTATCTGATACATTTGTCAAATTATTCACAGAATCCAGCTAATTCCTTTAGGTTATATTGCATTGCAAATAGCTGCACACTGTTTGTCAATGCTGTCGAAGTAGACACACACACACTGGGATTAAGTCAATCTATTGACTAGCTAAAGCCAATCTGATTCTTTTAAGAATTTTGTAGACTTGAGACCACCAGAGAGAGAGAGGGGGAGCGTAGGGAACAAAGTGGGATGGGACTCTTGGTCCATGATGGACTATGGGTGGGTGTAGAGTGGTGACATGTACCTAAAGAGGTGTGAGCATGCACCTCTGAATCCTATGCCACACTGTGAATCAATACTACCTCGATTAAAAAAATAACACATTAACAAGAGGAATTTGAACAAAGAGAGACAAAGAACAAGTACGTTAGACGTTATCTGGCACTGGAAGTGGAAGGTCAGAAACATTTGAGGGCATAATAGGTACCACTATACCCAAAGCCCCTGGTGAACTGTAGGCATGGGGAAGGAAGTAGAAATCAAGAACCACACTTAAGGATGTGGGTGCTCTGGGGTGAGTGGTGTGTGGTGATACACATGAGAGGAGGTGTGAACTTATTCCTTTGAATCATATTCAGGATGCAAACCAGTGTTACTTCAATCAATAAACAAGGGAATAAATGAATGAAAGGAAAAAGTATCAGATGGAGGAAGCCAATCTGTAGAAGACAGGATAGAGCAGCTGAGCTGTAAGAAACAGAAATGACAAATAGTATGGCCACAGCGAACCAGGGATGCGTAGATTTGCTGCCTAAGAATTTCTAATTCCCTGTGAGGAGGGGCTCCCATTGACCCTTAAACTGTATTTTCCTTTACTCAGCAGCAGAGCTTTTGAAGGTTTCTGTTCTTTCCAATCAAAAAACTTCTAAGAGACATATTGGTCTACCTACATTTGTATTCACATCCTTCTTGCTGGCATCTTCGTTTCTTTGAAACCTGGCCTCAGTTCTTTCAAAGGAGACATAGATGTTAATGTTGATTTACTGAACCATCACAACCCTGCTATAACAGTTTGTAGTGGAAAACTTGGCTATGTCACAGGTTATAGTGGATCCTCTGAAATGCAACAACTACAGTGTACTTGGTTTCTCTGTAAAGACTGACACCCGTAAGGGTTTGTCCTTAAGACACTGGTTTGGCTAACCTATGTATCAATAACTTGCATACAAAGGCACAAATGAATTTATATCTGTGTAGTTGTAGATAACAAAAGAAAAACACTCAACCATTTTAATTTTTGTGTATCATTTCTAATAGTGTTTTCTACCATATGGTGTTTGAACTACTGCACACAACAGATATTTCTTAATAAGCTCACACATCTCTGCTTACGAGGGAATAGCTATCTATGTATGATCTTCCTGAAACTGTAATAGCCAGTTATCTTAAAAATGTCAAATCTGGAGAAATGAAAAGCAATATATTTCAGAAGAGCAACAGAAACCCATAGAGATTTTAGATTTTGTTAGACATTTCTCTTTTTCTTTTTTGCTTTATATGGTTAGCTTGCTTGCTTTTCCTAAATTTGTCCACAAAGCTGTAGTAGCTAAAAGGCCGATCTGCCCACACCATTCAAGTGAACTAGCTTTCTGGAGTAAATTTAGTCCTAACAAAATTGGCTTCAATTTACTTGCTCATTTGTGAATGGAATCATTGTGCTCACAGCTGCCTCTGAGACAAGGGAGAGTAGCTTCCAAGGGCTACCCTCTCATCCTACCAACTCCAGTGTCAAGGGCACTTTGCACTACTGCCTACTTCAGCTATTGAGGTTGATGACTCCCAACCTTAGGGACCTTTATGGTAACACAGATTAACTTCTCATTGGGTGGTTTTGTCACCAAGACCCAAGTGACACTGTTGGATAATGCTACCTCAAACACTTTCCTCAATCACTCACAGTACCCATATATAGGTGCTTTTGTTCTAGATAGTGAAGTGAGCATGTGGTCACTTTCTACAATTATTTCAGAATTTACTTTTGAATATGTGCTCACACATATGGATCTAATATTGATTTTGAGGTTATAAGGCAAGAAATAACAGCAACACTTTCAAAATGGACCTCCTTGCTATCTATAGACCGGACACTTCTGCAAAGCAGAAAGAGGGTCACTATACTTCATATGCCTAAATAATCTTAATGATTCAAAAAAAAACTTTAAATATTGGATTGTTTATCTAGTAGTGTGGCCAGGTTACTTTCATTAGTAGCTCTTAGGAGCAGAGCAAGCTGCTTAGAATGAATGGTACAGTGTCAACACCAGAGAAAATTCTGTCATGTGTAGGGAGCCTAATGGAGTCCACTCTTCGCTGGTGACTTGTACTTTTTAGGGCATGAATCCAAATGATTACTACAGGTCCACTAGAATCAAGATGTACAAAAACCAACTCAAAATGGATAAAATAATTGGATATAAGACCTGAAACCATAAAATACATAGAGGAAAACTTGGGCAAAACCCTCCATGAATTACACTCCAGAAATCCATTTCAGGACACATCTATAGATGGCAAAATATGAAAGAAAACATAAACAGCTGAGGCTGCATAAAACTAAGCTTCGTACAGCAAAAGAGACAATAAACAAAACAAAAAGAAACCCAACCAAATGGGAAAAAAATTTTGCCCTCCACAAGAGTGATACGGGTTTCATAACACAGACCCACAAGGAACTCACACAACAGCAAAAACAAAGCAAGAAACCCATTCAAAAAATGGGAGAAGAACTAAAAAGACACTTTTCCTAAGAGGAAATACAAATGGCCAACAGGCACATGAAAAAATGCTCAATGTCACTGGCAACCAGGAAAATACAAATCAAAACAACAATGAGATACCACCTTACACCAGTGAGAATGGCCCACATTAAAAAAAGGGCAACAAGTACTAGCTTGGATGTGGAGAGAAAGGAACACTCTTACACTGCTGGTGGGAATGTAAACTGGTCCAGTTACTATGGAAAGCAGAGTGGAGGACCCTCAAACCAATTAAAATGGAACCACCATTTAACCCAACAATCGCTCTTCTGGGAATCTATCTAAAGGAGACCTCAAAACTTATACAAAGGGACACCTGTACTCAGATGTTCATTGCAGCACTATTTATAATTGCAAGGACATGGAAACAACCCAAATGTCCCAGAAAAATGCATGAAAAAGATGTGGTATATATACACAATGGAATATAACTCCTCAATTAAAAATGACAAATTTGTTGAATTTGAGATAACATGGATGGACCTAGAAGAAATCATATTAGCAGAAACAAGTCAGAAAGAAAAAGACAAAAAACAAATGGTTTCATTAATATATGGGATATAGGAAAAACAAAAGGTCAGGAAGAAAAGTCAAAACAAGCTAAGGACCAAACTAAAGTACACAACTGGGAGTGGACAAATAGGTGGGAGTGGTCAGGGAAGGGAAGTGGTATGTGAACCCTGGGAAATACACACACACACACACACACACACACACACACACACACACACACATGCAATTTTAAAAAAAGAAGCCATTCCATTAGAAAGGAAGAAAAAAAAATGATGTCAGGAAAACAATGTTTCCAGAGACTTCCTCCTTATAAAACACAAACAATAACACATTGAAATCCTAAAACAATATTGCATTCTGCTTATCATACCAGTCTCCCCAACATACTTCTGGTCAAACCTACTGACTTCCGCAAACAACTGCATACCCCAGTCTTAACATGTGGATACCGAATCATCAAATTTCTTCATGATTTATGAAAAGAAAAGAAGTTTATTTTCTTGTTTTCTAAACTTGTTACTGTTAAAAGCTTTTATTTTGAATAGTGTTTTCCATGTGCGTGGTACAGCTATATATATATATATATATATATATATATATATATATGTGAATTATGACAGCAATTAGTCACTAAACAAGGAGGTCTACTGATGGCTTCAAGATGATGGAATTGTAGCCCATCACTCTCCAGGGGAAAACTTAAAATTTTAAAAGAAATTGTCTGAAATATCTTGGCAATTATTCTCTGCACCTATATGTAACTCACTTGTCCTACAAGGTACATTTATCAGCAATGTTAATTCAGTCAAGAAGAACCGAGGTCCCAGATAGGGGATGTTCTATGAGCCTGAGAAAGATTGAAAGGCATTCAAGCCTTTGCCTGACAACTCTAATTTTCTACCCCAAATTTTCTTCTATATCAGAAAAATATGTTGATGGATAATGAGAGCTTTTTTCCAAATATTTTTATATAATTTTTAAATTTTATATATATATATATATATATATATATATACATATATAAGTAACATCAATGTCTACCATGAGGTTCAACTACCACCTTATCACCCATGAATCATCTTGTGCCTATCCCTCCCCCAAATTTATCCTCTCCCCTTTGCTCTGTTCAGCTCTGTTGACAGTTTTAATTTTTTCTTGTCCATTTGTTTGTTTTTCTGTTTGTCCATTTGCTTTTCCTCTATATCCCTCATATAAGTGAGACCATGGTATTTCTCTTTTTCTTTCTGACTTATTTCCGGTAACATGATTTTTTCTACTTCTATCCATATTGCTGTGGATGACATGTTTGTTTCCTTTGACTGATGAATAATACTCCATTTTTTCAATAGATAACATCTTTTTCAACCATTCATCAGTTTGGGGGCATTTGGGTTGTTTCCATACCTTGACAATTGTAAATAGTACTGTGATAAACATGCGAGTAAAGGTGTCCTTTTGAATGAGTGTTTTTGTATCTTTGGGTAGATTCCTACTAGTGGGATTGCTGGATTGAATGGTAGTTCTATTTTCAGTAATTTGAGGGTCCTCCACACAGGTTTCCATAGTGGCTGGACCAGTTTGTATCCCTATCAGCAGTGCAAGAGAATGGTCCATAAAAAAAAGGTAACTAATGAGAAAATTTTTAATCTTTAAAGGTATACTGAAATTAAGAAGGGGCACTTAACTTCAGTAACCTCTCCAGTATTTACTTGTAGGTTTGCTGCTCTGTGGATAATCCACAGAAATATTTGGATTCTCAGCATGCTTTCCCTAGTTCCTAAAATGACTTCTCAGCTACTTTCACACCAATTTGTCCCTTGATTAGTTCCATCAGTAAGTGGTAAGTATGAGCACTGTGGCTGCCAAGTTAACCAGTCAATGCTACCATATCAAGAAAAGTCCATCTGCTGTAGAAAAAAAACTATGAGACACAGCCTGAAAACTTAGATAACGATATAATAATTATAATAACCATCATTTACTAAGTGCCCACTATTTGTCAGATTTTTTCGAATCTTTTCCCAGATTTCCCCAAACATGCAAACTTTTTTATTACCTTCATTTTAGAGAATAAAAATTTGAACATCAACTAGGTTTGATAGATTCCCTCAAACCACCTGACAAGTGAATAGAGATGATCCCTGATCCTTGTTTTGTCTAACTGAAACATTATGTGCCAGACACTGGTTAAGATACCTAACATGTAATGTCTTACTTAATCCTTATAATAATCTTAGCTGCTTAGAAGATAACCTTCATTCCTTATTGCCCATGTATTTATAGAAAGGAATTATATTTTCTAGGAAGAGTGGTAAAGAAAGAATACTCCCAGCCCTTCTCTATCTACTACTCTCACCATTCCTTCCCACCTAAGGAAGGAGAAATATCACCTTGGAAGGAACTTGACAAGTATGAATCATTCCTCCAGGGATTTTAGTCTTTCCTCTGGAAAAATCATAGCTATTAGGAAAGCTTCTGGGTAAGGATTTGCCCTTGGGGGGGGGGAGGGCAGGATTGTACTTGTACAGTACTATCTTTGTTTGCCTATTCGGGTAAATTTAATTTAAGGTAGAAATACAGACACATACTAACAATAATTAATACCAAACTTAAATTGTTATTAATGACAATCATTGTTTGATTTCCATTTGCCTGACTCAAATAGTGACTTCTAACTCAGATTATTGAAAGGAAAATGATTTGCAATTTCAAATTTCCAACAGTAGTTATCCTTGTTGCCCCATTTTCCAAAGGAAATAATTGAGACTTGGAAAAATTAAACAATATGCCTGAGAATGACAGGTCTAGCACTGGAACCTAAGTCTCTTTCCCTACAGAGTCCTGCTCTTTCCAAAATATACTCTCATATACTGTATTCATATACCCCACAATTACTCATATACCCCACAATTATTATGTTTAGTCAAGAATTGCAAACATTCCTCAAATCTGAAGTTAGGTTATGAAGAGGAAAATAAGCAACAATAATAAGTTGAGTGTCAGAATTCAGGGAAAGGAGATGGAGTTTGGAGAAGTGGTAGGCATACAAAACCTTACGTAGAGTTCAGAGTGAGATAGCAATCACTAGAAACACAATATTCTACAATAAGAAGGCTTGCTTCAAGGCAGAGAAAATGGGAATATATTTCTGGGAAACTGACAACAAAGAAAATCTCATTTTGCTACACATGAGCTCTGGGTTAACACTTATGAATAATAAGGTGACTAAGTTTATTTGCCCAAACTCTCCCAACTCCAAATCTCTTTTTTCTCACCCAGCACATGCAAACACACACACACGTACACACACACACAGAGAAACATTTGGCCCTGTGACTGTGGAAGGATATGCAAGGTCTTATAATACAATCATTTATGGAAATAAGGGAAGAGGCTACAAGAATAAAGTAATTTCCACTTAGCACGAAATGCAGAGTCTAACCATAGTACTCTCCAACATTACTGCTGTCCCTAATCAAACTCCCCAGAGGAATAACTGTGATTCTTCAACATAGGTTTATTTCATTTTTGTTGGTTGTTAGACCTTAAAGAATGTACTTCTAATAGATTCCCAGGTTCTAACAAGAGATTCGGTGTCATTCCTATATAATTACAGTCACTTGCCTTTGTACCAACTGCAACAAATGCAAAGTTTGTTGCCAAGATGCTTGCCTTTGGTTATTAGAGGTGAGAACTATGCAGGATACCTTTTTCTTTAATTAACCTGTTACACAGGCACAACAATCAGTAGGCTTGAGATCAATATGTGCCCTTACTAATAATAATATCCCTTTAGAAGAAAACCATAAAGAAGATTACATATATAACTCCCCCTAAGGACTATTTCATCCCCTTAAGGGCACCGGGAAATTTATAAGCAAAAATTTCTATTTTAGCACTTTCCTTTGTTGCAACTCCAGCTACAGAGGATGACTGTATCTGCAAAGGTATGAAGTGGTGATATAGGATTTGACCACATGTACTATATTGCAATTGAGAGTTTCATATTTGCAAAAATGTGAGCTGACACATAAAGCTGATATATATTTAGCAAGCCTGTGTTTTTGACTAATAGAATGCACATCTTACACTTCCAAAAATGTCTCATTCAAATCAATTTCTTTTCACTTTTCTATGTAATAACATTATAAGACGTTTTAATTACTATATAAAATAATACAAGACCAGGTCAGAGTCATGTTTTTCTAGAAAAGCCCTACTTTTACTATAAAAAATAAAAGTTCACTCATAATTTAGCTATATGTAAGCATATATTGGTATATATGAACTTTGGGGGGGGAGGAGAACAAGAAAAGAGCATATAGTCAATCAGCATTCTCTTTTAGCAAGGCTCTGTGGTAACAAAAATTTTGGAACATCCCCAAATGACAGCAATATAGTCACTTTAAACAAAATTAATGGTTTTCCTAGAGGCAAGCGCTCCTGTAGTTAAATTGTCTACAGACTAATTTAACTTGTCCCAGGCTGTTGGGTAATAGAATTCCTTATGCTTCAGAAAAGGGTGTTCTCTTAATGCAGTCGTTACAGACAGGAAGTTTTGGGGCCAAAATCACTAAAATTTCAATGACTCCATTTGGCAGAGCTTGACATGGTTCACTGGCATGGCAGGTGACTCTGTAAAGCACATACATGCCAAAGTTAGAAAGCTCTAGATAATTTTGATCAAAGATGAATTCCCCCTGTAATAGTTAAATAGCATCACTGTCTTAATTTCTTTCTTTTCATGCATGGGAGCATGAAAAATGAGACCAGCCATTAATTTATGTCATCTAGAGGGAAATTCAGAAAGAATGCACTAACTACCTACCATATAATTTCCTTCCTTCATTCTCAGTTTCAAAACAACAACAACCAAAAAATGCCCAAGGAAACTTTATAAGTTAATTAGAAGTCAGAAATATTTTTCCTAAAGACTGTCGTCGGTGCATGGGTACTCATTAAAATGCCTTAGAACAATCCATGCTATCTAATATCATTAGTACATCAAGAAACTTGAAGCATTCTTCAAGGCAGATAATTAACTTATCTAAAAGAATTGTCATTGCAAGCTCTTTGCTGTAAATGGACAGTATGATACGACTCTTGGGTTGATATGAAACTAAGTCAAGAAAGGAGAAAAAAAGGGAAAAAAAAACATCTCCAGATCAGTTTTAATATTCTTTTTTTGGGGGGAAATTTTACTTTTTATTAAACGAGCATTGTTTTATAACAGGCCTCATTTGCATAGCAATATATGAAGAAAGAAGGTAGGAAAATGAAGGAAGAAAATACATTATGATTGCCACAGCATGATCTATGATTCTATCACTATACAGTTAACCTCCTATAGACATATTACCTATTCCTAGCCCTCTTTCCCTCTGATAACCCTCTGTTCTGATACTTAAGATTCGTTTTGGTTTGGTTTGCTTGTTCATTTCTTTTATATAACTTCTACATGTGAGTGAACTTATATAGTATTTGTCCTCCTCTCTCTGACTTATGTCACTTAGCATAATGCCCTCTTGTTGATATATCTTTTTCAATTAGTATCTGCTTATACTTTGGATAAGAATTGGCATTGAATTTCTTAATTTTATGAGACTCTCTGTATTGTTTTACATAGTGATTGTACCAGTTTACACTCACATCAATTGTGCATGAGGTTTGGAAAGGGCTTCTTAATCAGAACACAATACATAAGGGAGAACTAACATGATTTCCTTTTTATCAACTTCCACATATCTTCAACTTCCACATGTCTTCTATGACATTAATCACAATTTCATGGTGGAAAAATGGTTACAAACTACCAGAAGAAAGAGACACCATGTGCAACCTAGGCTGCCCCAGAGCAGTTTAGATTTTGAGGGGTTATTCCCAACAAACAGATAAAACAATTTATTTAAATAAATATTTTAAATATTCGAATAAAATGATTTAAAATTCCCGAAATTGTTATCTGTGACAGAAGAAGACATAGCAAAGAAGGATAAGGAAGAAAATATTTCCATTGTCCCCACCTCAAATGACAGCATTTTCATATTCTGGGCTGCAATTTGCATCAAAACAGGTCTTTCATCTTCTGTTTCTTTATTCCAGGATAGTGAGTGTTGCCTTGATTTGTTTCTAAAGTAAGTTGCCTTCATTTGAGCAAATGATGTCTTGTAGCCAGTCCCTGCCAAATGCAATTTATCCAGGGATTGCTGAGCCTGTCAACTGAGTCTAGAGATGTTTACCATGAAAGTGGTTCAACATGTAACTGTGGTATTCACACTCCACTGGAAATGTAGGTACTGGCTTAAAAGAAGCAACCTCAGAGGACACTGGGTTCTCCTGGACCTAAACACAAGCCTATCCATTTTTTTTGCCTATCAAAGGGAGAGGATACAGAATAAAGGGTTGTCCAAATGACTACGATGGAGGAACCCAGATCCCTTGCAGTAGGAGTGTTATGGAAATATACTTCTGGAACCCAAAATTTGGAATCATATAGTGTAGTAGATCAATGTCACTTCAAGTATATAATAATAAAAAAAAACTCAATGAAAAATTTTGTGGCACAAAATACAAATTGTTTTCCCAAAGTATACCTTTTAATAGAATCTCACCCTTCCTTGAAGAAAAGGGTGAATAGTTTGTATGCAGACATTTCTTGCTTCTGAGAAAGCTCTGAATCTGTTGCATTTCCTAGAAAAGAACCCTAGTATGAGACAAAAGAGATACGGCTTTATAGTACAGATCTGTTGATTAATTTGCTGTGTGAATTTGGCAACTTACCTTCCCTCAGCTCCTCCATGTTTACATGGAACGAGCCAGTGGAATGACAGTCTCAGAGGTCCTTTACAAATTTAGAACTCTTAAGCTTTTTCTTTCAGTTGTCAAGTACCAAGGAAATAAAAATTTAGGCATGGAATAGACATATGCAATTCCAACAATGAAGTTTTATTATTACCCTATAAATCAAAATCCACTGTTAGTTTACACAGTTCACAATGATACATGTTATATCACACACACTTTTAACAACTATATGGAGATACAGTTAACATATCACAAATATACATATTTAAACTGTACAAATCAATAGTATTTATGTTAACAGAATTACACATCCATGAACAATAAACTATCTTTGAATATTTCATCACCTCCAAAAGTAACACCCATAATCTTTGAAAGATTCTCTATATTCCCCCTTTTTCCTAGTGCCTGGAAACCACTAATCTACTTTCCGTTTCAATGGATTTGCTTATTTTGGACTTTTCTCATTAAAGAGATCATAAAAAGTGTGTTCTTTTTGTAGCTGGCTTATTTATCACGGTTTCAAGGTTCACTTCTGCTGTAGCGTGAGTCAATAACCTATTATATTTATAACTATATAATCTTCCATGGTATGAATATATCACATTTGGTTGTTCATTCATCAGATGATACACATGTAGGTAGCTTCTACTCTCTGGGTATTGATGATGCATTCATTATTCTGACTATTCAGACAAACTGCATTTTAACAGATATCTGTTATGTTGCAGTATTACATTTGATGAAAAAGGGAGACACACTCCCTGCCTTCATGGAACTTACAATGTTTAATAAAGAGAAAACAATGAGCAAGTAAGGAAATAGGTGGTAAGTGGGAAAAAGGTTATGTGCAGGATGCTACAGAACATGAACTATGAATTAGCCTGAAGGTAAGGGGGTCAGGAGAGTCTTCCTAGTGAGGGGGATTCTTAATAATAAAATCTAGATTTTTTTAGTTTACAGTGTAACTGTAGAGTGAGAAGGGGAGAACAAATGGAAGATAGACAAAGATGAAGTATATTAAAAATGGCAAGTTTCTCAAAGTATTGTAATGATTCTATGGGCAATGGAACTTTAATTAAAGTTTGAAACAGGCACTTCAGGTTATCCAATTTTTATTTGTAAAAGATCATTCAGGCATGTAGATTTGGGGTGGGAAAAAAAGAATATATGTGCCAGATCATTTTACAGAATATTTTAGTGGACTGGCAGAAAAACAATTAAGGATTAAAGTAGGATAGAGGGGTAACAGAAAAGATTAAGAGAATTTATCAGAGTCAACATATTTTTTTGCTATAAAAATAATAGAACTTACTGCTGTATTAGATTGGGGATGAAAGAAAAGGGGACACTCAAGGGAAAGTTTTATGTTTCTGGCTTAAATAAGTGGGTAGATGGTCTTGCCCTTATTGAAAAGAGGAAAATTAGAGAAGTTGCAAAATGGGATGCAGAGAGGAGGTTAGTTGATGAACTCATCATGTGAGAAGTTGATTTTTTTTTTTTTTGAGACTGAGTCTCGCTATTTTTGCCCATGGAACCGCAGGCTCCCATTGCCCGGGGTACACAGACTCAAGCAATTCGCAGCCTCAGCTTCCCAGGTAGCTGGGATTACAGGCATGCACCACCACACCCAGCTATTTTTTGGGACTAGGTCTCACTGTGTTGCCCCGAGCGGGACTTGAACCGAGATCCCTAGCCCCAGCTACTTCATAGGCTGAAGCTTACAGGCACGAGTCACCGTGCCTGACCAGAAGTTGATTTTGAATGCTTCTAGGATACGGACATCCACATGCAGGTGTTGACAAAGCAGTGTGCTACAGATTTCTAGAGTATAGGAGAACTGGGGTACAGATGAATAGATATGGATTCCCTGGCTAAAGCCTAGGGAAAGAGGATAGACTGGTACGAAGAGGGTACAGGACTGTGCCCTGGGGACTTCTGTCACAAAAATCCTCTGATATAGAGTAGGGACTGAAAAAGAGGCTGGAATAGAGAAGCATAGAGGAAACTAGGATACTGAATCACAGAAACCCAAAGAAGACTATATCAAGAAGGAAAGTGGGATCAATATTGGAGAAAAAGACAACTTCAGTGACATGCTGGGGATGGAAAGATGGGAAGTTCTGGTCTTTTATGTCTTTCTAAATATTCCCAAGAAGAATGAGCTCATTGGAAATATAGACACATCTATCTTCTGCCAAATGAATGAAAGACTGAATAACTGGATAATTCTTGAAGCCCATTTCTTTCCTATTTCCTAGTTCATTTAATAGTCATAGGTGCAACACAGTTGTTAAGTGACCTATCCAAGATCACTTACTGGTCAAACAGGAAATCCCAGACTGAAACTACAAATTTCCAACTTCAAATCTGGTGCTTTGAAGTTGCATAGCTATATTCCTTTTTATAACCCCCTCAAGGTACCCACTAAGAGTAAGTACTCTATAAATGCTTTGTGAATGGTTTTCTCATTAAGATACTCTGTTAAATGTAAGATAAGAAATGAACTTTTACAACTAGTCCTAAAATAGGCAGCTTAACACCATCTGGTCTTATAAATTCTGTATGCTGAAGAGCTAGGTGATAAAGAGAAGGAGATAAATGGAGCAAATAATGCCTGTGCTTGGAAATGCTTACTGAGAAAAGAAAAGGCATTACAGTTAGTCTTGATCCTCATAGACTAACTGGTACTTAAGAGCAGGGGATACATCTCATGCATCTTTTTGGTGCCTAGCTCAGTGCTTGGTCCAGAGTGATGACACAATAACTGTGGACTTAACCACATAATATAAGAAAAGAAAGATTAATTTCTAGATCTTTTCTTCCATATCATAACAACCACTTATAATTCTTACCACTTGTAATTATGCCAGGCACTGTTTTTACTATTGATTCATAAAATCCCATTTAGTATTTATATAAAACTAGGCATAGGTATGATCAATAGTCCCATTATAAAGATGGAACAAGTGAGGCTCAGAAAGATAAAATGACTCTTTCCATATGCAAATGTAGCAAATGGAAGAGAAAGGCTTGAAATTTAGTTATAATGATTCCACAGGCCAAGTTCTTAACCCTGAATACTTTCTCTCATTCAACTGAGCATTTTCAGGTCACATTCTTTATACTTTTTTAGGTGACAGCTGCGCTGATAAGAGAACAAACCATTGGTGTGATTACCTTTTAATATTTACTTCTTCTAGGTATTCTGAAATCCCCAAATTTAACAAAACTCATAAACAAATATTTTGAAAGTGCAAAGGATGGGATGTTTATACTTGAGGTCCTTTAAAGCCACACCAAATAGGAGACAGCTTACTCACCGTATCTGCATTGCTCAAACTTCAGTGAGCTCCTGCCTAGTAGCTTTTATATCATATATTCTTATTTTGGGTCCCCTGATCATTTCTCTTCCATAAAAGGGCTATGAATTTATTTTGAGCACTGTAAATTTCAGGCTAGGTTTCCATACTGAGGAGATCTTAGGTTTTTTTTTTGAGACTAGGTCTTGCTATTTTTGCCCGTGGAACTGCAGGCTCTCGTTGCCCGGGGTACCACAGACTCAAGCAATCCCCAGCCTCAGCTTCCCAGGTAGCTGGGATTACAGGCGTGCACCACCACGCCCAGCTATTTTTTTTGGAACTAGGTCTCACTACGGGCCCCAGGCAGGACTCGAACCACGATCCCTAGCCCCGGCCGCTTCATAGGCTGAAGCTTACAAGCACGAGCCACCGTGCCCGGCCGAGATCTTAGATTTTTACTTTACTCAGATTGTTTCCCTCCTCCTCAATAGGAAGCATGGAGTTAGAGTTTGCCCAGGTATGTTCAGTTAGTCTCTACATTCCAGTGGGTTCAAGGTCCTGAACACTCAAGGAAACTTCAATAACTGCAACTCTACTCAGAAGGGAAACCTTTCAAGGAAAGTTTAAATTAGACAGAGACAAGAGAGATAAAAATAGAACCAGAAGTCATGGGACTTAGTTCTTACCATTGTCATTGGAGAACATGTATTCCTGAGCAACTAACTTTCCCTTTCTAGCTCTAGTTTCTCCCATTGTACACAAAATAATAAGCACGAAAGGCAGAAACAAATCAAGATTCTCCTTAGCAAATTCCTATACCATGAATAAATTCCAAAAAGCCCTATTCACACAAGGCAAGGACCTTGATACAGTGGAGAGAGCCTAGGCTTCAAATAAAGACACTGGTATGAACTCTAGACTCTGTCATGTACATGCTGTATGACTGAATGAATCACTTTTACCCCTCTAATCCTCAAATTCCTCATGTATAAAAAGGGATAATAATACCTATCCCACAGAATTGTTGTAAGGATTCGACAAAATCAATATAGGAAATCTAGCAGAAAACTTACATACAGCAAACACTTAATAAAACATAATTATCGCTATGATTATCATCAGTGTGTAAGATTATGATTCCTAAGTCTATATCAAATCCAGGGTCTTACATCTACAGTATGGGTATAATAACTCCCAAACCTCCTATAGACCAGGGCTTATGTAAGTATAAAATAAATTAATTCAATCATCTAAAATGTAATTATTAAGCACTATGCAAGACATGGAAGATAGAGCAGTGGACAAGAGCAGCAAAGTCCCTGTTTTCTGGGATCTTTGAGTGAAATTACAGGAAACATAAATGTATGAATGAAGAATTAAAGTCATTCTAAATAGTGCAAAGTGCAAGACAATGATGACAGGGTTCATTTCTACCTAAAGTAAGATTAAACCACCTTGGGCACTACTGTATTCAATACCATTTATCATATCTTTCTATTATTGTGTTAGTTTCCATGCATATTTGTCTCTCTCACTGCTAAGTTGGGAAAACAAAAAAACAGATCTTGTCTGTTTGATTCCTTAAAGTCAAATGATGCTGTAATATAACCTGGCTACAAGTCAATAAATGTTGAACACATTTTCACACATATACAAACTCACACTTGGGTGTACACTCATAGCTAGAAATAACTTCATGAGATTTTAGAACATGAAAAAATATGACAACATTAAGCAAACTTATGAGAAACACAGATTAATATAGAAAAACAAAGGATCAGATAAAACTGAACCAATAATAAACCCTAGAAATCTGGCCATAGATTTGAGGTTACCAGAGGAGGGAGGAGAGAGGAGAGAGCAAAGTGGAGTTCAGGTCCAATGGGCTGGGGAGAACACTTTTGGTGCTCTAGTGGTGGGTGTTGTACAGCATACAGCCAAAGGGTGTGATCCTGTAGCTATAAGTCATATATAATGTTGTAAGTCAATGTTACCTCAATAAAACAAGAAACAAAATTTATTTTAAAAGTTAGAGGAATTGTATAGATACTAAACTCTAAGCAACACTGGAAAATATTAGAAAACATTAGGGAATTTATTATAAAATGATTACCAATTTATATACAATAAAAGTAACTTTAGATGAATGCTATCCATAAATCTTTCAATAGTTCACTATATAAAGTGAATATTGAATACTGTGGTTTATAAATCTTGCTTAATAAAGAAGATACTTAATGTATATACCAATAGCTTGACTTGAATGAGGAAATTATGCCCAAGCTAAAAATATATTAAGTCAAGCATTAGGCACAACAAAATTTTAGTAATGCTAATAAAAACAGTCCTTGATTGAATAAAAGAAACAATTTGTTGATTGAATAAAAGAATGACTAAATTTTACTTTTTGTGCAAGGTGGGATGGCATGGTTCCACCCCCACCCCCAACTTGGCAGAAGATCTCTGGGCCCTGCCCCACCCCCTCCACATACAGCATGTGTGTGGGGTTATAAACACTTTGTGTTACTCTCACTCCACTCTGTCCTCAATAGGAATGAGAAGAGCACAAATAATCCAGCTAAAGACACAGAATGAGTGAGGGAATAGATAAAGATCCTCAACATACACACATCTCCTGGGCAGGACACAAAAAAGAACATGGAGAGAGCCACTACATACAGGACTGGGAGACCAACCACTTTGATGAGTTATCACAGAATCATACCTGTGTTCCCAACAGGGACTGGGAGTCAAAATCGCAGTTCAGAGATGCCTTCTAAGAGAGTAAGGCTCTTGGTCCCATGAGGGAGGAAGGCTATGGAGACCTGGCATCAGCCTCCCAGCAAAGCTGCAAGTTGAAGGAGCCAAGACAAGACAGACAGTTCCTCTGCAGATACCTGTGTCCATCAAGGAACTTCCCTATCACAATGGCTGGGAGCAAGGCCCCTCTGAACCAGAGGCTGAAACTAAAATGTGAAGAAGTGTTAGCTGCCAGACACAGGGTACAAGAAATGAATTTACGAGAAGAGATGGCCCAGCCACAGCCGGGGGTTAAATGGAAGTATGAACCATGAGACAACTTTATTGACAAAAGAAAGGGGTATTTATAGGGACACAGGGCGAGGGTCTGGTGAATTTTAAAGAAGACAAATAAACCTGAGAGATAATTAACATTTTAATGCAAAGAGTAATTGAGGAAGGGGTAGAGTAGGCGGGTGGTCCCTAACTTAGATAAGGAAAGTTAATGGGTACCAGTGCTTTTAGGAGAGCTAACATCTGGTGCCCAATGTGGGGCTTTTTCATCATCTCTCTGCTACCTTGCCTTGCCTGTCCACTTTTATTTTTCCTTTCCAAGAGCCATTGAACTCCTTCAGAGAAGCAGCAAAATTGCACAGAGATCAGATGGGATCAAACAGTCAACAAGAATGAGGAGGCATTGATAGACACCAAAATAGCACAAACTGGTTGCCCAATGCAAAGTTAAGACTGAAAACCAAGCAGCATGATTTGCCCTGTCCCAGGAGTACAGATCCTCACCCAAGAAAAGGACACTACCAAAGAAAAGGAAGAGACCAACAGGATAAAGGTAGACCAACAAACAACAAGAAAAGAGGAGTCTGAGTGGCCGGAGGGTGTGCTCAGCAGGAGTGGGGGGGGGAGACATTTCCAGGGGTACCAACAACCATACCATGATGACCAACGTTGTAAGAAACATAAAATATTTAAAAAATAACAAAAAACAAAACAAAACAACAACAAATAACACAACCTTTTGGTCCCAAAGTACCATTGGTTTTTTTTCCAGGAAGCCGTGAGCTCTTTTTACTGACTCCAGAATAAAACTAAGGGTTCTAGCTCCTCTTTGGTCATGAGTAGGCTATAAGTGTTTACAATGATTTCCTATCTAGCTATACTTAACCAGATTTCAAAATAAGTTTGCACACTGAGATGTCATCTCACTTTGGTGAAAATGGCCTTTATTAAGAAAACTAGAAACAACAAATGCTGGTGAGACTGTAGTGAAAAATGAACCTGCTTACACTTCTGGTGAGAATATAAAATGGTCCAGCAATGATAAAAAAACTGTACAGAGATTCCTCAAAACACTAAAAATGCATACAGTATGATTCAGAATTTTCACTGCTAGGAGTTTATTCAAAGGAAACAAAAACACTAATTAAAAAGAGAAACTACATTTGTCTGTTTATTGCTGCATTGTTTACAATAGCCAATTGAATGAAACAACTAAAATGTCCCAAAATGGAGGAATAGACCAAGAAAATGTAGTATACATATACAAAATGGAGTACTACTTAGCAATCAAAAGATAAACTCATACGATTCGCAGCAACAAGGATGGAGCTGACAGTGATTGTGATAAGTGAAATAGGTCAGAAGGAAAAATGTCACATGGTTTCCCTTATATGAGAAATATAGAGAAACTAAACAAAGGGTCAGGAAAAAGATAAAATTCACAAGCTGACCATAGATGCTAGGTACACAGCAGGGGTCCGGGGGGAGGGATTATTGTGATGGCTTATGGGTGCTATTGTGGTGGGAAACACACAGGGAATAAACCACAGGGGACAAATCATACTACCCAAAAATTAATAATGATTTAAGAAAATCAATTTAAAAACACAAATTTGCTCTTCATTTTCCAATTCTTAGTTTGTTTTTTTTTTATTTAATTTTTGACTGTTAGACTGCTTTGGTGGTTGACTATTTGGCATGTATGTTAGTTATACATGCACATGCATGCAAATACATGTGTACACACAATCATGCAACCCAAACCCCCAATACAAAACAATCCTTCAAGTCTGATGTCTGGTGTGAAGTTCCTTAGGTTGCACTGACTTACCTGTGCTGGTGCATGATTGTACAAATCTTGTCATATTATCCTCATTAAGGGGCTATCTTGGTCCAAGCAACCCTGTTCTTTTTCCGCCATCATGTTGTAATAGCTGGGTGTCCACAACCAAATGCAGAATTTATGTACCCATAGCTGACAAGCCCACACATGTAGACACATACATATTTATTAACATTAATGAGCTGAGGAGATTTCCTGGCTTTGCTATAAACTTTGGATTCCACAGATATCTACACAACTTCAGGGGAAGTTGGGTAGATCATCTCATTTCATGAACACTTGCATACTGAGTTCGTTAGTCTAGTCAGTGTAATTAGTCTTCTCTGTGACTAATGAAAAAAGTGGCATAGGTTTACAATATAGGTGTTGCTCCAAGAATATTAGTGACAGGCTTCCTAGCTGTTATTCTTCCTCACAGATGGGAAGTGAAACAGGGCTTTCTTGATACCCCCAGAAAATATAAAGTGGAGATTAAGTAAAGACACCTCAAAAATTTCATTAACAATTGCCACTCACATTATTTCACATGATAGTGTTTGAATTTTTGTATTGTCTATCCAAACCTGGTAGAAAACAAGCTTCAAAAGGGAAATAATTTCTATCCATATGATATACTGCAATATCTGTAATATACACTGATTGTGGCACCGTGCATGGCATATCATAGGTCCTCAGTATTTATTGAAAAATGAGGTAGTGAAAAAAATCCCTGCTTTCATGAATATTACATTACCATAAAGAAAGGTAGACTATAAGCAAAATCAAACAAATTTGGACCTGTATTAATGAGAAGTGCTATGGAAATTGTTTAAACAGGCGAATTGTAGGCACTGTCTGTGTAGTTCTATCAGAAATGGTGGCCCAGATGATACAAAATGATAAGGAGCCAAGCTACATAAAAATCAGAGGAAGATTCTCCAAGACATAGAAATGTGCCATTTAAGGCAGGATACATTTCTGTGAATTCAGATATAGCATGTAGTCAAGCACAGTTTAGGCTGCATGAGAAAGGAGGAGTAGTAGAAAGGAGATTTAAGGGGGAGAAAAGATCATATCATATAAAGTTTTGTAGACCAGGGAAAGAAAGTTTTATTCTAAGTGTGTGGGGAAGCCACTGGAAGTTTTTAAAAAAGAGGATACCTTGATAGGATTTATGTTTCAGGATTGCATTTGCTATACTGCTGAGAATGAATTTGGCAAAAGGTGAAAGTGACTTGGATTATTACAGTGGCAAAGGGAGCAAAAAATGTGGGGTGTTTCAGTTTTAATGTGGGAGTAACAGTAAGAACCAACACATAGTGAACAACACCTCTGTTCCAGGTCTTGCTGTAAGCACTCTATATGGATGAATTCACTGAATCCTCACAACAATTGTAGGAGATTGCTATCATCATTATCAAGATTGCTACCATCACTATCTCCATTTTAAAGATTAGGATGCTAAGTCAAAGACAGATTTGGTGACCTGTTATTTCATGACTAAAATTGGACTATGTGACTGTGGAGCCTGTGTTCCTAATGACCACAGTACACTGTCTCACAAAGTACAGAAAGGACCTGATTGGGTGTTCTGAATCATTCTTCTGCCCATCACTAACCACAGCATTTGAGTAGTGATGCTTAGTTCTTTTCAGGTAGGCTAGAGAGAAGATCATCATTGTTAAGTTTATTGGACTGGCACAGGCACTGCCACAGGTGGAAGGGCAGACAATGATCACCTGTGCATGCTTAAATAACCACAAGTAAACATATATGCAATATACTGGCTATATATACATATATCTGAAAGTACCTAAAGTCATAGATGTTTAATATTGTTCAAAGTGAATACTGGTGTGGTGAGGACTTATGTATAAGTGGAGTCATAATGACCTCCCCACAAAACAATATCCCCAAATGTCAGGAATGTTCTACATGTCACTTATTGTAAATAGGCCTAATTATTCAAATGTAGAAAATCCCTAAATAAAGGTGTGCTAGTCAACTAGCCTTTGGGATCTGTCTGACATTGATGCTCAGTAGACTCTTGGCTTACTTTAGGCTTTTCTTGCCCTTGCTGATATGAAAAGGCCTTGGATTTTAAACTTGACTTATCCAAGTTTAATGAGGTAGGGCCAAGTAAATTCAACCTGGAATCTAAAAGTAACCTTCTGGGAGTCCAATGGCGCTTAGGTCTGTGTTTAAGGCATTTTTACTACAAAACCAATTAATCACATACCCATAGGAGAGAGAAAGGGGCAGTTACTCACTCCCTAAGTTGAGTATAATTACACTAAATGGAGTTATGAAAACTGTGAGCACATTTAGGCTGGGACCCTTGCATCAAATATAAGTAATGTCCCTGTCTATGTGACATATACATAGCAAGGCCCACCGAGCTAAGAATAGATTGGCAATAGCAGCTGCTCTTTAAAATGTTGTACATTTAAGGAAAGTACAGTTGGCATCAAGCCATTCTTCCAGGAAGGTTAGTGCTTCAGTAAGTCAAACTTAACAAAATCCTACACCCTAAGAGATCTGTCGAAGAATTTTGCCTTCTGGCTAATGATATCTCTATCATCCAGAATAAATAGGAACCTATTCGCTTGCAGAAGTTCTCCAACCTCCTTCAGTCAATCATTCTGATATGGCTAACAACAAGCAAGCCAGAAGTCTGTCTGTTTAGAAAAGTTCTCTGCTAGAGGAAGGGGTCTGCATATCCCCTACACCGTTGCTAGCCTAGCTTAACTAAAAAAAAAAAAAAGAAAAAAGTAGATTGATTACTCTTGATTATTATTACTGACTAGGACTGGGATTAGGTAACATGCTTCTTTTAACTATGGAGGGGTTTCTTTGGGATATGTGCTTTGATAATCTAGACCCCAAAATGAAGCTACATAGCCTGTTGATTGCAGCTCTGAGACTCAAATCTCTTGATCCATTAATTACTTGTCTTTAGCCTTTATTATACACAAAAGGCCACAGGAAGCATTCAGGGTGTTCCCTGGCTTTAGTTTGATATGTTGCCGTAGGATTGTGAAAAAAATCCAGCTAGACAAAATGGAGCACTTTAAAAAATGAAGTTAAAAAATTATTTGTGCTTCTTTTTTTTTAAGTTGCTCTCTCCCCTTTTAGACCATAAGCTTTCTCAGGGGCATACTATTCTTGTATATGGCTGTACCTCCAATGCATTGTAAAATGTCTGACCTAGAGTACATGCTCACTAAATGTATGCTGAATGAATATACAAATGCAAAGTACAATGTGAAGAAAACTGGTCGGCTTCATCACAGACTTACCTATAGATACGAAGAGAGAACTTTCTCTAATACTACCCTTGACCCTGTATCAGCTGTGTCTTGGAAATTACTATTTGTAGACCACACTCTACCATATTTAAAAACCCTTAGTTTTCTGTTATAAAATGACTTTAAAAAGTTTATTTTTTAAATCAAGATAATCTTGGTTTACATTATTGTTTATATGTTAGTAGTATAGGCTCACTCTTTTTCTGGTGGTGTTACCATAGTGCTTCTATCACCAAAGCATCCATAGTTTTCCACCACTGTCGTATGGTCTACTTCCCACTTTGTGCTTGTTCATTTTCCACCTTCCTGCCCCCAGTGAATGTCTCTACAGTATGCTTTCAGGACTAACTTTTGACTTTGGCTGTATCTGATCCTTTGCTTGATTTCTCTATACGTCACATGTAAGTGACATCATCCAGTATTTATCATTCTCCTCATGGCTTACTTTGTGTAGCATAATCACATCCAGTTCCATCCATGTTACTGCAAAAGGTATGGGCTTTGCTTTTATGAATGCTGAGTCATATTCCATTGTGTATATATATCACTTCCTCTTGGTCTTCTCATCTGTTTGGGGGGACTAAGATTGTTCCCATAGTTTGGCTATTGTAAATACTTCTACAGTAAACAGAGGAGTGCAAGTTTCTGCTTGAATTACTGTGTTTGTGTTCTTTAGGTAGATACCTAGAAGTAGAATTGCTGGGATGTATGGTAGATGCCTTTTCTATCTTTTGAGAAATCTCTATACTAAGAAAAGGAATTCTTTACATTGTTGGTAGGAATGTAAACTTGTACATGACATGATTTTTGCCAGTCATTCATTCCAGTCACATCAAAAGAACACAGGACAAACCATAATTGAAAATGGACAACTCCCAAATCAAACGTGACTCTGACCCAAATGAGGAGGGGAAGAAACAGTAATTCATTCTGGCAGCTTAATTAATTATCACACAGATTGCTTATTGATTTTCTTGTATTCACTCTGATGCTTTATGAAGCACACTCCATTCAAACAAAGTGTAGACAGCATAAGGAGGACTGGCAGATCAAAATATATCTAAATATTTGAGAAAACAAGATTGGAGAATTTTCTAGGAGTAATTTCAAATTGTTCTCATACTCGCAAACTGTAAATTATTTGAAAATGTAGCTCTTTTACTTAGATAACTAAATCTCTGTGAATATGAGGCAAGATAAAAAAAATTTTTTTCAAAGTGAAAGATTGCTCAAGCTGATGTTTCCTGATAAGGGGGCAAGTGGGGAATCTGACCCAGAATTACAGGTGGAATCAAAAGGAGATGGGTGAGTCCAGAAAGCAGGAAAAAAATCAAGAAAAGTAGGCAGACCCAAATTTGAAAATTACATCCAGAAAATAAAATCACACATATATAGTCAACTAATATTCGACAAAGGAGGGAAAAATTTGCATTGGAACAAAGATAGTCTCTTCAATAAATGGTGCTGGAAAATTGGACTAAAACCTGCAAAAAAATGGGCCAAGACAACATCCACACACCATGCACAAAAACCAACTCAAAATGGCTAAAAGACTTAAACATCAGACCCGAAACCATAACATACATAGAAGAAAACCTGGGCAAAACCCTCCATGAGTTACGATTCAGAAATCCCTTTCTACAAACATCTACAGATGGCAAAAAAATGAAGGAAAACATAAACAGATGGGACTACATTAAACTAAAAAGCTTTTGTACAGCAAAAGAGACAACAGAAAAAAACTAAAAGAAGCCCATCAGAATGGGAAAAAAATTTTTGCCCTCCCCAAGTGATAAGGGATTAATAACGAAGATCCACAAGGAACTTACACAATTAAACAAAAACAAAACAAGAGACCCAATCAAAAAATGGGGAGAAGAACTAAAAAGGCACTTTTCCAAAGAGGAAATACAAACGGCCAACAGGTTCATGAAAAATTGTTCAATGTCACTAGCAATCAGAGAAATGCAAATCAAAACCACAATGAGATACCACTTTACACCAGTAAGAATGACCCACATCAAAAAAAAACGGGCAACAACAAGTGCTGGTGTGGATGTGGAGAGAAAGGAATGCTCTTACACTGCTGGTGGGAATGTAAACTGGTTCAGCCACTATGGAAAGCAGTGTGGAGGACCCTCAAACTAATGAAAATGGAACTACCCTTTGACCCAGCAATCACTCTTCTGGGAATCTACCCAAAGGAGACCTCAGTATGGGTACAAAGGGACACCTGCACCCACATGTTTATTGCAGCACTATTTATAATTGCAAGGATATGGAAACAACCCAAATGTCCCAAAACAGATGAATGGATGAAAAAGATGTGGTATAGATACACAATGAAAATCATATTAGCAGAAACAAGTCAAAAAGATAAAGACAGACACCAAATGGTTTCACTATTATATGGGACTTCGGAAAGATAAACAAAAAGCTATGAAGAAAAGTAAACAATAACAACAACAACAAAGCTAACAACCAAATTGAAGTACACAACTCCGGGGGGGGGGGGAGTGGGACAGAGAGGGAATGATGAGGGAGGGTGGGGGAGGGTGAATCCCAGGATTTACAAAGATGTGAAATTTATATTTAAATAAATTATTTGATGTTTTAAAAAAAGAAGAATTATAAGCTGTTTTGTATAATTCCCTTATCAAGGAAACAGAGTACAGAAAAGATAGAATCTGAAAGTAACGATTGAATGTAGAAAGGCAAAAGGGGAAAATTGTAGGGGCCAGTAAAAAACAATAATTCTGTAGGAGATAAATGAAAGTATTAAACAATGAGGAAGATAACATTAAAATTAACAGCAATTCAGCCTCAGAAAGGGAATGTCAATTCTCAGAAACTCCAGTAAAGATAGAGCAGTTTTACCCCATGCTGTCTCAGAAGTATTTTTCACATGATTTCATTCTGGAGTTTTGTGTTCCATTCTTTTAGAAAGTGAAAGTGACAAAAAGAAAAGACTAAAAAACTTTCCCCTATATAATGGGTGCAATTTTAGCTATATACATCACAGTTCCAAGCATAAAGTCATGTATCTCAAAGATTTTCCAAATCAGAATATCTTACCATTTTAGAATCTTTGTTGGAGGCCTAAATTTAATTACTTATATTTCCATGAAGGCAGTTTGAATGGTGAACAGGGGAAGGATTAAGCTACCAGAAAGTAGTCACAACAAGGGAAGAGGAATGTGGGAGGGAAAAAAAGTTCACTGAAAAGTCAGAGAACCATAAAATAGGATATTTTTCAATTACAGTTAATTACTGTTACACAACAAACAGCATATGCATGACAAACTTTCAAACTTTAATGTTGTGTACAACTGAGTAAATAGACTTCTGTGTCATTTTTAAATAGCAAATTTTATAAAGTGAAATAAATGGAAACGCAACTACAGCAGAAACAGAATGTTTAATATGAGGGTGAGGCTTCATCTCAGGTGATGTTGGAGGTACACAGCCACCACATTATTCCCCCTTGTTCCCTTCCTGGCAATAAGACATCCATGTTCGTTTCTACTCTCAGTGAAAGAGGAAAGGTCCATGCTGTCTGTGTTAGTTTCTAAAACTGGGCTAATATTCCAAGCAGAAACTGGCATCTTTAAGCTGCTATGGCTTATGAATGATTGACTGGTCAACCTTAAGTACCATAGAGTAAGCTGGCAAAAATTAGGGTTGGTGATAGGTTTTTATTTTCTGTGTGTGTGTGTGTGTGTGTGTGTGTGTGTCTGTCTGTGTGTGTGTTTATATACCAATGACCAGTAAGTGCATGAAATGATACTCAGTATTATCAGCTATTAGGGAAATATAAATCACAACAACAATGGCATGCCACTTCACATAAACTAGACTGGCTATAGCTAGAAAACAGACTGATACCATTTATTGATATATGTTTAATAAATTAAAAAATTTAAGTCATCATTTTGATATGCAAACTCACTGATTTTGTGTATTTATAAGCTGTACAACCATGATCACTATCTAATTCCATAATATTTTGATCACACTGAAATGAAATCCTTTACTCTTCAAGCAGTTACTCTCAATACATCTCATCCCTAACCACCCCTCCCCTGGTCACAGGAATCGCTAATCTAATATTTGTATGCATGGATTTGACTATTCTGGAAGTATTGTTTATGAACAATTATATAATATGGAACCATTTGTTTTCCTTAACATATTTTCAAAGTTCATTCATGTTGTAACATGTATGAACAACTTAATTTCTGTGACCGGTGAATACTCCATTTTATGGATATAACATATACTCTTTCCAAATTCATCTATTAATGGACACATGAGTTCTTTCCACTGTTGTAATATTGCTATGAATATTCATGAGTCCTTACATGTAAATGTGTTCATTTTTCTTGCATAAATATCTAGGAGTATAATTACTGTGTCATATGGTACTATAGGTTTAGCTTTCTGAGGAACTACCAAACTCTTTTGTATAATGGCTAACATTTTACATTCCCACCAACAGTGCATTGGGGTTTCCAGTTTTCCACATACTCGCCAATCTGTTTTTTAGTTATAGTCATTCTAGTTTATGTGAAGTGGCATGTCACTGTTGTTGTGATTTATATTTCTCTAATAACTGATAATACTGAGTATCATTTCATGTACTTACTGGTCATTTGTATATATCTATGGATAAATGTTTATTGAAAAATCCTTTGCTCTTAAAAAATTGCTTACCTGCTTATTGGTGATTCATTAGAGTTCTTGAAAAATTCAAGATATATAAGTTGCTAATATTTTCTCTCATCATGTTGAGTTGTCTCATTTTCTTGACAGTATTCTTTGATGAACAAAAGTTGCTAGTATTGATGAAGTCTAATTTACTCTTACTTTGTGTTTGTACTATATCTAAGAAAACATCCCTAGTTCAAGGTCACAAAGATTAAAACCCTTTATTTTCTAAGCAGTTTATAGTCTCATCTGACAAGTATGCATATATATATATCAAATATATATATCAAATGTACACATTGTATTCATTGAAAAGTACAATGTAATACCATATGTATATATACATATATATGTACATTTGATCCACTTAGAGTTAAGTTGTTATGCATAGGTTAGAATAGATATCGTGAGTTAGCTATCCCAACTTATTATTTCACATGCAGATATTCAATTGTTACAACAACATTTATTGAAACAACTACATATTACTCAATGAATGGGTTATACAACTATATCAAAAATTAATAGTACATAGCTGTGTGAGGTTTTTAATGGCTCTCAATTCTATTCCATTGATCTTTATATCAACCCTTACGCCAGTACTATATAATCTTGATTACTATAGTTTTGTGGTATTAATAGAACAAGAGGGAACAATATGATCATCTCAATAGACACAGAAAGAGCATTTGATGAAATTAAATATCCTTTCATGATACAAATAAATAATAAAGTAAGAGTGCAAAGGAATGTCCACACATGATAGAGGTAATCTATGAAAAACCCAGAACTCTGAAAAAAAATATAACGATGAAAAACTCAATGATTTTTCTGAAGATCAGGAATAAGGCAAAAATGGCTAGCTTTCTGCGTGTATTGAACACAGTACTGGTAATACAGAGAAAAAGGCAGGGCAATTAAGAATGAAATAAAAGAATCTAGACTAAACAAATAACTAAAACTATCTCCAGATGACATGATCTTGTATGTACAAAATCCTCAGGAATGAACACAGATGCAAAAATATTAAACAAAATACTAACAAATCAAATCCAACGATGCATAAAAAGCATTATTCACCATGACCAAGTGGGATTTATCCTAGGGCCACAAGGATGGTTCAACATCTGGAAATCAATTAACATAATCCACCATATCAATAAGAAGAAAAACAAAAACCATATGATCATATCAATTGATGCAGAGAAAGCATTTGACAAAGTCCAGCACCCATTTATGATAAAAGCCCTTGAAAAACTGGGGATCAAAGGAACCTACCTCAACATAATAAAAGCCATCTATGACAA